>JACCIB010001384.1:0-37126 GCA_018906965.1 Philotrypesis tridentata
AGATGTTGATTTTTTCTGCAATTGATTTCAGTTCCTTAACAAACCATTCTGCAGCTGTTTCTTCATCAGAATGATTTTGTCTGTATGATCTATAGCCAGATAACTTGTCGTCATAGCTACATTTATATAATATCCTATACTGTACGCTTCATGAAGTTGAAAATCATTCTCATTTTCAGTTGGTTTCAATAAACATTCAAAATCTGCATAGATTACAAACGGCACTTTTTCACTTTTTTTATAATCTTCAAATTTAAGAATATTGTTCTTAGAGTCAGGTAAATTTATTCTACAAGTATTTATATTTTTACAATAATTTTCATGATTTTCCAATCCCTCTTCACTATAAAATATTTGTAAACATCTGTCACAATGATAAGATTTTTTATTAGATTTTGATACTTGAAATTTTAAAAGTCGTGACATGCTTTTTATCCACACATAATGAAACCGAGGCAGTCTTTCTTCTTCTTCTTCACCATGATTTTTTTCTTCATGTTCGTTTATATAAAAATCTTGAATAAGAAGGAGATTTACATGATTCTCCTTCTTTTCGGTTGTAATGTAACAAGGTGACACTTCATGTTTCTGACCATACATCCTAAGCATATACACGTTCACAGAAATATTATTATTAAGCTTTTCAAATTTTGAAACATCTTTTACTTTAACTGGAAATTCTATATCACCAAAGTTAAGCTTATTTGTATGAGCGAGGTAATTACTTAATCTATGGGCGTTCGTTGCACAAGGATATAACGCTGAAAGTATGGCATACTTAAAGCATTGATTATCATTGTTGTGAACATTGATACATGCTTTTTTCACTTCTATAAATTTTGGAAGTGGAATGAATGAGTTTCCTCTAAGTGGTGTATATTTTTTATATTTATACATAAACTTATAATACTCTTTAAAGTCCATCCAGAATCCTTTTCTTGAAATTCTTCTAATTGTGTAAGAATCGGATCTTTGATATGCTCTTTAAACCACTCTTCTAAGTTTGATGATGTATAAATTGCAGAACTTTCGGTAGTAAAGTATTTTATATCTACCACTTCCTCTCCGTTCTTCTGCATAGAAAATTCTGAAATGAAATCAGAATTAACTTTTACATTGATATAATCATTTATGCTTTCTTGTACTTTTTCTTTAAAAATCTGTTCTGCATCTATCATAAAACTTTTAATATCCTTGTGCTCTATATTTATTATTACTCCAGATCTTATACGATTTTGAAATGCTGAGTCCACATCACGCCACTCAACTCTAGCTTCTATAGTTTCTATGCCGCCACCTTGTTGAAGTTTTTGTTCAAACTCAACTTGTATGCAGGACAGGTGGGTCATGCAAGTCTGACATTTCTGTTTCTCTCCTCTCGTAAGGTTAGATTTCTCTATCTTATCAGTCAATTCCTTTATTGTGGAATTGCACACATCTAACCAGTAATGAATATCCTTGCTGCTCAGTTCATGAATACTTTTTAAGCTATCGCGAAGGACTTGTACAAATCGTTCAATCAGTTCGATTGAAGCCATGTTTAATCACAAAAGTTTCTTCTACACTGCTGAAAAATAAACTGGTTTGTACAAGAAAATTTTCGCCCTTTTGTACCCAAAGCTGCTGGAGGAAGTAGTGGGGGTTTGAGCCAATGGCAGAGAAGATTTTCTCTCAAACCAATAAAAAAAAAGGAAAATTTTCGAGGGGAAAGGGAAAAGTTTTCGTTAAACCAATCAGAGCTCGACAATTTCTGTTCAGCCAATGGTAAGCAGTTGAAGAGTGGGGGTAGACACATTCCTAAAGAGCAAGATGCTGAGTTTCATGCTTTTAAATTAGGATGCTAGACCATTCGTTTTCATTCTCGAGTTTACTGTTGACTTGGGAAGAACTAAAATATGGCTAGAACGCGCGATTATGATACAATGTTTAGAAGTGTTTTATTACCTTGTCCTGAAGAGAACGTTTATGTCTGCGATATTCAAGGATTCCAGAGAATCGCATCCGATTCTTTTATATTGAAAGAAATTTGCTTTGTAAGTTTGAAAAGAACTGCTTTTCCGACTGTTTACCACTTTAAGCCTCCAATAAGATGGGAAGAACTTACTGAAGAAGAAAAGTGTACAGCAAGTTGGTTAGAAAAATATCACCATGGATTGCCTTGGGATTCTGGAGATATTCCGTATGATCAGCTGCAAAAAATTTTTGAAATCTGCTCACAAGGGGTTTAAAAACTTTATGTAAAGGGCGATCAGAAACAGCAATGGATAAAAAAATATTTACCTCATGTGTAAGTAGATAATTTTTCTGATACTTTTCTGATACTTTTCTGATACTTTTATCATACTTTTCTGATACTTTTTCATACTTTTCTCATACTTTTCTGATACTTTAATAAAGTATCAGAAAAGTATGAGAAAAGTATCAGAAGAGTATCAAAAAGTATAAAAAGTTTCCTGTTGAATTTATAATACTTACGTAATATTTGATTTTATATTTTCAGATCCATTTCCAATATAGAAAATTATGGCTGCAGTTCTCTTCAGGAAATCCACAGTCAACATCATGGATGTTTTAATCATTACTTATGTAAAAGAAAACGACCTGTATGTGCAATTTCCAAAGCACTTTCAATAAAAAACTGGATTATAAATTATTTAAATAATATATTTAGTCGCGATGAAGTGGACTGTAAGAAATAAATAAAATTTTACGTATTAATAATAATATCTTGTACTTATTAGTAGTATATTGTATTAAAACCTATCTACGAAGATGAGATTTTTCTCCTATGTAAACGAAAACAGTCTTTATGTGCTATTTTCAAAGGACTTCAATAAAATATTTACTTTTTTCGTTGATTGTCCTCCACCGGTGTCGCTCGACCATCTGTCGACACCGCCACTGCGTGTCTGAAGTTGGTCATAATTAATAAGAGTAAGCCGGCAATAGGATGTAAAGATGCACATGAGGTGCTAATTATTTCTTTGCCCTGATGAGGAGTTGTAACAACGTCGGCAATAGAGAGAAAACTATTTACTAGTGGGGGGGGGGGGGGTAAATGGACGTAAATGGACTATTACAAAATAAAATTTTTTAATATAAAGATTATTTTATTTATTATTGATTATTAATATTAATTTTTGATTATTATTAATTTATTATTATTACTAATTTTCATTTTTTTATTTATTATTATTTTTACTTACAAAATAATATTTTTATTTTTTTTGTACCGCTGGTGAACATCGATTGGATCGATCATGAATTCTACATCTATTATATTAGGCATACTTCGCTGATGATGCTGATGTTGATGATGATGCTGTTGATGTTGCTGTTGTTGTTGATGCTGTTGTTGTTGTTGATGCTGTTGTTGTTGATGCTGTTGTTGTTGATGCTGATGTTGATGATGATGCTGTTGATGTTGCTGTTGATGATGCTGTTGTTGTTGATGCTGTTGATGTTGTTGCTGTTGTTGTTGATGCTGATGTTGATGAGTCGGCTGCTGATGTGCCGGTGGTGGCGGTTGATGGGCTGGTGGCGGCTGTAGATGTGCTGGCGGTGGAGGTGGTGGTTTCTTCAGCGATAAGCTCCGTCGCTTATCGCTGCTCTCTTTCAGCTTTTCTTCAGCCTTAGCCTCTTTTGCCTTTTCTTCCGTTTTTAGTGGGCTGCGTCGTTTCTCATCTGTAACAATATAAAAAATTTTTATTCTATTTAAATATTGAAAAATACTTTAATGTATATTAAAAAAATAATAAAACCTTACCGATTGTTTTGTCACTTCTAGAGTGACTACTCTTTTTGCTACTATTTGTTGCAGCTATTGTAGTAGATGCTGCCTTCGGTGCGACACTGGTGGTCTCTTCAATTATAATTTTTTTTGTCTCCTGCACGTCTGCATCTGAAAAAAATATTTTAATTAAAAAATTAGATATAAAAAAATTGAATCTGTCCTAGTAGAAACTTGACGTTAAATTAACTAATTTATCATTAAGTTTCTACCAGAGTAAATCTATTTTTAAAAATCAGTGGCAAGGTTCTTACCTTCATGTTTTCTTTTTCTGCTACTGCTGCTACTGCTGCTACTGCTGCTACTGCTGCTACTGCTGCTACTGCTGCTACTGCTGCTGCTGCTGCTGCTGCTGCTGCTGCGGCTATGAAATAGAGTGCGCTTAAGGTTGCGACGGCTCTCATTACCTTTTTCTATAGCCTTCACGGGTAGTGGAGGCACTGAAAAAATGATTAATATAAAAATATAAATTAATATAGATTAATATAAAAAATTAATATACAAATAAAGATACTTACAACTTTCAATCGCATCGAGTGACCAGCTGGCATACTCGAGCATTGAAATTAGACGTGGTGCGTTTGACACCACCCACTCGATCCTCTCGATCATCTTTTTAAAAGATGTCTTCTTCGTCGATTCCATTTCTTCACTTCTCTCTCTTGACCTGCACTGAACTTGGAGGTAAACTGATGTAGAACACAGTCGAACCAGGCTATTTATTTCCGAAGCCCTTCTTGCCCTTTCCACTCGGACTCGTGAGAAAATTTTGGAAAACTTACGATTGGTGGAAAATTTTCTCCTTCCAAAATCATAGAAATCTCGCCAAAAAATAAGAAACTCCTCCCTCGCCTTCGTGTCTCTTCACAAGATTTTCTATGCGAGCGCAGCATGTAATCATCTTGCATGTATATCCCAATAGATATTTTTCACACAACACAGGGAGACTTTCCACAGAGAGAGAGAGAGAGAGAAAGAAAATGCTCGCGATCTATGTATACATATTTTTCCTGCGAGAATAGTCCAGCAGGTAACCTTGCGCGTATTCAAAATTAGATATATTCTCACGCAGTGTAGAGATGCTTTCCGCAGAGAGAGAAAGAAAATGCGCGCGACCTGTGTATACATATTTTTCCTGCGAGAATAGCCCTGCAGGTACCTTGCGCGTATTCAAAATTAGATATATTCTCACGCAGTGTAGAGATGCTTTCCGCAGAGAGAGAAAGAAAGTGCGCGCGACCTGTGTATACATATTTTTCCTGCGAGAATAGCCCTGCAGGTACCTTGCGCGTATTCAAAATTAGATATATTCTCACGCAGTGTAGAGATGCTTTCCGCAGAGAGAGAAAGAAAGTGCGCGCGACCTATGTATACATATTTTTCCTGCGAGAATAGCCCTGCAGGTACCTTGCGCGTATTCAAAATTAGATATATTCTCACGCAGTGTAGAGACATTTTCCACAGAGAGAGAAAGAAAGTGCGCGCGACCTGTGTATACATATTTTTCCTGCGAGAATAGCCCTGCAGGTAACCTTGCGCGTAGTCAAAATACATATATTCTCGCGCAGTGTAGAGACATTTTCCACAGAGAGAGAAAGAAAGTGCGCGCGACTTATGTATACATATTTTTCCTGCAAGAATAGCCCTGCAGGTAACCTTGCGCGTAGTCAAAATACATATATTCTCGCGCAGTGTAGAGACATTTTCCACAGAGAGAGAAAGAAAGTGCGCGCGACTTATGTATACATATTTTTCCTGCGAGAATAGCCCTGCAGGTACCTTGCGCGTATTCAAAATTAGATATATTCTCACGCAGTGTAGAGATGCTTTCCGCAGAGAGAGAAAGAAAGTGCGCGCGACCTGTGTATACATATTTTTCCTGCGAGAATAGCCCTGCAGGTACCTTGCGCGTATTCAAAATTAGATATATTCTCACGCAGTGTAGAGATGCTTTCCGCAGAGAGAGAAAGAAAGTGCGCGCGACCTATGTATACATATTTTTCCTGCGAGAATAGCCCTGCAGGTAACCTTGCGCGTAGTCAAAATACATATATTCTCGCGCAGTGTAGAGACATTTTCCACAGAGAGAGAAAGAAAGTGCGCGCGACTTATGTATACATATTTTTCCTGCAAGAATAGCCCTGCAGGTAACCTTGCGCGTAGTCAAAATACATATATTCTCGCGCAGTGTAGAGACATTTTCCACAGAGAGAGAAAGAAAGTGTGCGTGGTTTTCATATACATATTTTTTCTGCCAGGGTAACTCAGCAGGTAACCTTGCGCGTATTCAAAATAGATATATCGTTTCACAGCGTAAGAGAGATTTTCCGCAGAAAGTGCACGCGCTCTTTGTATTCTTACTTTTTCCTGAGATGTTAGCGCAGTACATTGTGCATAGACGCAATAGAGTATTTTCTCGCGCCTCCCATTGCTTCTATACTGCTCCACAGAGAGAGAGGGATCAGCCTATCAAATGCTATAGGTATACTGGAACAAAAGAGAGGGGCGAGCAAGTCCCCTCTCTTCTTACGGGTTTTGACTTTGACAGAGAGAGGGGACCCAGAGAGTGGGGCAGTACGTGCCAGAACCCGTACGTATACTCGAACAGCAAGGGAGGGGATCCACTGTTTCAGTATACTGTAGGCGTACTGGAACAGAAAAGAGAGGGGATCCATTGTTCCAGAACGCCTATGTTCCAGTATGCCTATAGCCTATCTACTAGTGTAGAGAATCAAGAAATTAAAGAACAGAGACAAATTAATTTATAGTATTAATTAATTTATAATATTTTAAAGAATTTGTGAGAATGTTTTTTTCTTTAGTTAAATTTTAGATAATATTAAAGCTTTTGAATAATTGAATGATCAAAATACTTAAAGAGAGAATAAAAGAGAATACAGGGTAAAGAAAAAAATTTTAGTTTTATTTTAATCGAACTTTTGAAAAATAAATAAAGAGTTAATATAAAGTTTTGAGTGATATAAGAACTGTAGAATGATTATTGTGTCTTCGAGCATATGCGCAGTACTTCTATATTTGCAAATTCTGATACAGTAAAATTTCTTAAATTATCAGTTTTATTTAATAATCATCAATTTAATAAAAATATATTTAATATATTTAAATAAAAGATCAAAAATAATCGAGAAATTAAGTTAGATTTCCAGCGATATTTCATCAAAAATCGAAAAATTTTTGTTTGCTCACGATAATCATTTTTCACTAAAAATGTTTGTTTACTTTAGAATTTGCCATTTTATGATGATCTATAAATGTTTTTCTTAACAAAAATGCTGTTTATGAATAAAAGTATTTATATTAGTTCAAAATCGTTCATGCGCAAGGCGTTTCAAGGAATCCTTCTGAAAATTTTTTTAGAGGTTTTCGAAAACAATTAAAATAAATGTTGGAATTTATATTTACGGTAAGAATTAAAATAAAAATTATTAAATTGTGATTAATATTTAAAATTCATGTTTTTCATGATTTTATTTGTTAATTAAATGTTTGAATTATTTCTGCTGTACATGTATAATTACTATACTAAAAAAATTCCAAGTTTTGTGCAGTCTGGCTTAAAGAACATGTATGAATTCCAGTTCGCATGAAATATTTTGAAGATCTTTATATTTTAATAAAAATTCTTATATTTTGTGACATTACTTAAATATCATTGGGTAAAATAAGCTAAAAACATACACAAAATCATCTTTTTGTATCACAGTCATTATCTTTAAGTTTCATTACGTTCGGAGCCACAGGTGAAAGAAAAGTACAATCATTGAAGATCCACTTTAAAGAACAGAGAGAAAAATTAATTAAAATAATTAATTTAAATAATATTTAAGATATTTATCGAGAGGAAACATTTTTCTTAATGTTGTATAATTGAATGATATAGAGATTATTAATGGCTATTACCATTCCTATAGACGAAAAAAAGCCTTACGCGAGCTTGTTCAAAGTTGAATTATTGAGTAGAATAAATATTTTAAAGCATTTCAAAGAATATTTTTTGAAGTAAAATTTGTATTAATTAAAAACGTGAATAATTTTCATAATTCAACTCAAAAAGCAGATTTTCCATAAGTATTTAAAAGAGCAGAAAATCGATAAATTAAACAACACAGATACAAATCAATTTATTCTGCTATATACCTGGACAAAATTTGTATATTTGAATATTAGTCATATAATTTACAGAGAAAAAATCTATGCAAGAAGTATTTTAAAGAATTTAAGAGAATATTTTTTTCTTCAGTTAAATTTTAGATAATATAAAAGTTGTTAATAATTGAATTATCAAAATACTTATTAAAGAGAGAATAAAATGAAGAAAATACAGAGTAAAGAAAAAAATTTTACTTTAATTTTTATGCGCAGTGCTTCTATACTTGCAACGTCTGATACAGTCAAATTTCTTGAATTATCAGTTTTATTTAATAATTATCAATTTTATTCTAAATTTTTATAAGAAGGTCAAATTGTAATATTTTTGTAAACAAAAAGGGAAAACGTTATACAATATATATCGGTCATTCTTCCAAAAGTGGTGTTTTTTATCTTAAAAAATGGACCACATAAAAAAGACCTTTTTGAGGGTAACATAATTTATTTGGAAAATACTACAGTTGTGATTAATTTTGTCCATAAGATTGGCATAGGAGGGGTTGTTAATGACACGTTAATGACATGTTACGTTATTATTTGAAATGTATTTTTCAAAAGTGAGAGAGAAAGTGTCTGTAGAAGTTTTTGAGCCTCGTGCCTCAAAAAATAGAATAAAACAGAGGATGAGATAATAGAAGCAAAAAAAATTAAACTTCAAAGGAAAAGAATGGCTAATCATAAGTTTTATGCAAAAAAAAGGAAAAGTTAGAAAGACGTAGTCAACTTAGTGTTGCTTCTAATTTATGTATCTAAACGAAATAATTAATCATGATCGTTCTTATCAAAGAAAAGACTTTCCTATTACATGTAATCTACGCATTAATGAAATTGTTAATCTTGCGATCATATAATCATAAGAAAACCTGTCATGACAATCAAACCGATATAAGGACTCCTGTAAAATTGCAAGATTTGAATGTCAATAGTCAAAACCACTTGAATATTCCAGAAAACTATCCAGAAATGTTATTTTACAAAATAATGATGATGTTCCAAATGAATTACAACAGCTTTTTAATTTAGAACATTGTCTATCTTCACAATTTTTCCAACATATTCGTTGGTTTAATAATTTATTTTCCTTTGCATCTTTTAATGCTATAATATTGTTAATTTTGGTAATAGACGCTCTGGGGTCAAGAACTAAAAAAACAAGATCTCGATTCACCTCAAGGGTTACAATTACGTTTTTCATTAAAGCCTGGAACTGACAATTAACGACGTTATCATTTTCAATGGACAAACGAAGTTGCGCTTGTTTGAAGATCTGCCATTGCTGACCTCAACATATCATTGTGAGAATTTTTTTTTCTTCAGTGAAATTTTAAATAATGTAAAAGCTGTAAATAATTGAATTATCAAAATACTTAAAGAGAGAATAAAAGAGAATACAGAGTAAAGAACAAAATTTTAGTTTTATTTTAATTGAATTTTTGAAAAATAAATAAAGAATTAATACAAAGTTTTTAGTGATATAAGAATTGCAGAGATCAAAGGCAGTGTCACCGCGTGAACTGTGTCAGAGGAAAGTGGGTTCACTTCACTGCTTTTCCACAAAAAGAACCGAGAAATTAAAGAACAGAGAAACAAATTAATTTAAATAATATTTAAGATATTTATTAAGAGGAAATATTTTTCTTAAAGTTGGGCAATTGAATAATATAGAGATTGTTAATGGCTATTACCTTTCCTATAGACGAAAAAGAGCCTTATACGAGCTTGTTTAAAGTTGAATTATTGAGTAGAATAATGATTTTAAAGGATTTCAAAGAAAATGTTTTTAAGTAAAATTAGTATTAATTTGAAACCTGAATAATTTTCATAATTAAGAGCAGAGAATCGAGAAATTAAAGAACAGAGACAAATTAATTTATAGTATTAATTAATTTATAATATTTTAAAGAATTTGTGAGAATGTTTTTTCCTTCAGTTAAATTTTAGATAATATTAACGCTGTGAATAATTGAATTATCAAAATACTTAAAGAGAGAATCAAAGAGAATATAGAGTAAAGAAAAAAAATTTTAGTTTTATTTTAATCGAATTTTTGAAAAATAAATAAAGAGTTAATACAAAGTTTTTAGTGATATAAGAACTGTAGAGTGATTATTGTGTCTGATACAATAAAATTTCTTAAATTATCAGTTTTATTTAATAACCATCAATTTAATAAAAATATATTTAATATATTTAATTTGTACAAAATAATTATTTAAAGAATAATATTAATAAATTAATATACTGCAAGGTACAACTTGCCCCACGAATGCGATTTCATGTTAGATTTTAAGCACCCGTACGTCTCTGCTCACAGTTACGACCTTGCGTTAAGCCCCCCATCTATTTTCTTAATGATACGTCCCTAAGTTACTGCGGCCGCAGTTCGAGCGCTCACATATAGATCCACACACGCCCCGGTCATAGGTCATTGGCGCGTACAAATAAACACTAAGCAAGTCTCGTGTACTTGTGCAATGGGAGGAGCGTAAACGAGTCACGCGACTCGGCACGCGACGCGATTTTTACTAGCTACGCATGTTATTTCTCTACCTGCGCATTAAGCCGCCGAAAGTGAGCCCCCAAAAACTAGTAAGAGAGCGTACTGGCATGCTAACGAGCGAGGAGTACGAAAGCAACAGCCTAACCCGAGAGCCACAGCACGTACTCCCCCTACCGAAGCCAGAGAGCAACAGCAGAGCAGAAGGAGGTACTAGGTTTCCCAGCAGCGCACTATTGTCCTGGAGGTCCTGCCCCGCATCCGCTGTCTACACTGCTTCAAATGCGTCCCTTACACACGTAATTGTAGGCATCATTTTAACTCACTTTATCTATTTTTATATTGAATACTAGGCCCTTCGAGAGGGATAGTATTCACCTAACCAGTAACTCTGTTGAGGCAGTTCATGCGCATTCGTGCCGTGAATGAAGTGATTCGTCGTGCTACGTACGCGATCATTTCTGCTAGGAGTTTCGCGGATTATTTTCAATTTCTACAACTAACCTTGTATGAATGCCGCGTTTACATTTTAAACTCTCTCTATTATTCTGTCAGTACCGGTGTACTTATTAGTTACCGCTCGTATACAATTCGTAGGCGCTCGTGACCTCGACCTTGCGCGTGAGTTCAATTCTGTGTGTGAATGCTTGCGCTCACCTTCAACGAATTTGTATCATTTCTAGTGACTGTAAACCAGCGACTCATAACACGGGTCTTATACTCACTTGTATTTTGTATAAATACGTACTGTTTTGGATTCATTACAATATACGATCTTTTTTTTACACTTGTGTTGAATTATTTTTTATGTGTCACCCCTTGGTCTTGTTTTGTCTGCCGCGTGCCAATATTGCGTAATAATTTACAGTATTCTTTGAAATTCACATCATTTATTTTACCTTACTCTTATACTCAATTTTAATAGCTTGTTTCGACTAGCACTCGTGTTCTTTTTGCGGGCTTCTCCCATAAGTGCAAATTAACCCAATATTTCAGAGACACGCAGCAGCAAGGAGCATTTCGACTTAAACGTCCAACGAAGAACCCCGCAATACATTAACCTACTACACATAATACATTTAAAGTTCATATACTACAAAACCAACGCGCGCGTTTACGCGCGCAAATGATCCCCTAGTTACTATTTAAATCGCGTTAAAAATTCCTAAAACTCATACTACACGTGTGCAATAACGTTTAATTTAGAACCTGCAAAAAGTTTCAAGTGAAAAATACACCTATAAGAAAGATTACATTATGATCAAAATACTATCAATGAATCTCACTCTGTCAGATAAGTATATTTCAATTATCTTTAATTAAATTAACTTTACGATAATAGAACTTGATTCTTTGTTTTAAAATTACATTATTCTTTCTATTACAGGTGATCCAATGATATTAACATTAAGAAACGATGGATAAATGGCATCAGAATTTAATGAATCAGCCTTCTTTATCACTGTAAGTACTATAATATTGTTTATAGATTAAATTGTGAAGGATATAATGTAAACTTGTATAAATTGTAACGTGGAATTTTCCCACCCGCACGGGGATTGGAATTTGCCCGCCCGCCCGCGCAACTAACTTCTTCTCCCAGCCTCGTGGAAACCTGCAATGGTAGAAAGCGGGAATGTGGTGGCAATCAGGTTGATGAATTACACAAATATGTAATGGTTAATAAGTCACAAATATATTC
This sequence comes from Philotrypesis tridentata, assembly GCA_018906965.1. Lineage (NCBI taxonomy): Eukaryota > Metazoa > Arthropoda > Insecta > Hymenoptera > Pteromalidae > Philotrypesis > Philotrypesis tridentata. Next base: position 12,160 of record JACCIB010001384.1, read on the forward strand.
TAACTTTCTTATACAATTATTACCCGTGCAAACAAATTTGTGGTGATCCGAAATACAAATCATGGGCACACGGCCAAATTACTAAATCCACGGCGGCGTCACAGTGCTAGATAGAAAACGGGGCCATGAAATTTCCTCTACGTTTGCTTCTAAGTGGAACCAAGGGTTATAGGGTTATAGCCATCCGCCATCCGCTGAAAACACGCGAAATATTCCTCTATCGCCGCGCACGGATTCCTCCACAAATACGAGTTTTCCCCTACATATACTCCGTATTTCAGATAATACTTTGAATCCTCACCAAAATCCTCTATAATATTTCTCCAAAAACTCCAATAAAACTCCTTGTTGGCTCTGTGGCTTGAAACTCCTTCCGAAACTCCTCAACAAGATGTCCACCCAAAAAACGGCAATTATTACAAACAGAACTGTACTATAGGGGCTCCAGGAACGGAATGGCCGAAGCCGACGCTCCGAACGAGGAAGGATGCCGCGTGTTCCCACCCGACCTCCTTCTTCACGGAAACGCAAGCCCGGCCTCCAAAATTACATCATTGGTCCTCTTTCCTAGAAAAATACCCTATTGATTTCCCCGAACTACCACCGATCTATTCCTGTATCAGTGAGTTTCCTCCAGCGCCCTCTTTTCCAAATCCTAATTTATTCATTGGTTGGAAAACAATTATCGCCCTCTATATCCTTGACTAATCTTGTAATTCGCGCCCCCTTTACTGATAAAAATCAATCAATCAATATCGATTCCCATCCAGTGGCTCCCCCTATAGATAACGAAACCAGACGCGCGAGATTCGAATTCCATCGATCTATCTTTGGGCTTCACTGCAGACAGACCCTAAAATACCAACTGAAATATTCCCATAATCTCCGCCATGTTCCTCTATGCTGAAAAGAAAACCTCTATCACCATGTGTCGTACTGTACAGTTCCCCTGTACAGTACTCCGCATCTATATCGCATCATCCGTCACGAATCTATCGCCGATAGCAGGCGCCCTCTCACTTTCACTCGATCACGGTCGATAATCCAGAACGCTCTCTCTCTCTCTCCCCTCTATCATGGGCCGCGCCACATGCTTTCTCTCTCTCTCTCTCTCTCTCTCTCTCTCTCACGCCGCTATCACGCGCCCCAAATTCTATCTCCCACTCTCTCCCGCTCTCGCTACTGCTCGCGCGCATCATGCTCTCTCTCTCTTGCTCCCCTGCACACACACGCAGCCTCGTGCATGTGACCGCGCGTGCGCTGCTGACTAACTTCCTGCGGTGCCCCCCTCCCGAGCGCCGGCGGGCCGCGCAGGTGCGACTCGGGAGCTCACATCCTGCGCTCCGCACGCGGCCGGTCAGAGACAACTCCTGCGAGCCCCACCGAGCGCTGGCTCCGCTACAGGAGCTGTCACCTCGCCGAGAGTGAAACAGCTGGCCGTATAATAATGTTCACGACGCAGCAATAACTATTGCTACGTCGCAAAATATTAAAATCCTACTAGTATTTGCTTTGTTGAAAGTATTTACTTTATCAATTAATTAATTAATTAATTATCAATTATTAATTAATTAATTAATTATTGAAGTGATAACTTCTTATGGCTCGCCTGAGGGGACTAAAATGAAACGAAAGCGTTCCCTCGACCACATGTTTTCCGTCAAAAAAAATTGTATGTATAGGTATACAGCATAGGGAAAGCGTGGAAAGCAAAAGAGGGGAAGGTGTCACGCAGAATTCATAGAGAGAGCGAGGGGAGCGGCCCCCACTACCGATAGCCTTCATGCAAGATGCAACTGACTTAGAACTAGCTTCGTATACTGCTCGGTGTACTGTGTGCGTAGGTGGGGATCTTCTCGCTCCCCACTCTTGGGCCCTTCTGGGCCCTTGTAGGCGCTGTGTAGCTACTACCAGCTATGAGCTATACAGCGTTCAGGGCTTTCCCTCTGTATATGTATGTGTGCATGTGTACGTATACTGTGTGTTTCTGTGCTCCTCTGACTCTACACATATAGGTATACGTATACTTTACGAGTATACTTATACACAAACACACACACACACACACACACACACACACACACACACACATATATATATCTGTGGCTTACAGGAAGAACCACTTAAGTGACATTTTGCGAAAAATTTTTTTATGTCGAATTCGAGGTGCTCTTAGTACCCTTTTTCATTGTACAATAGTAGAATTTCCGAAATGCACAAATATTTTAAATGCCAGCCGATTGCATAATCACTTAACTGCATCTCTCGTAAAAATGTTACCGCAGAACCACTTAAGTGCACTTGTTTTTTTTATTTTTGTGCGAGATACACCGTGTGGAGTACATTAAAGCGGTATAATATATATCTAATTACCTATACCGATGTATTCGTCGGTTTTTTTAAATTTAAAAAAAATTTTTTAATGTTTTTAAATTTTTCAAAAATTGTCAATTTGCAAAAACAAAAAAATTACTGGAATCGCTCTGATAAAATTCATACGTATTCTTTAGCTGATTCTAAGAACTTATTACTTTTGAAAATTTTTTCCAAAAGTTTGTGGTTTCTGAATAAAAAATTCGTAAATGTCTTCGAAAAAAATTTTCAATTATATTATGCGCCAGTTTGACCACACCGAGGTTCAAAATCAATCCTCAAATCACGTATCTTTTAGGTTTGGACATTTATCCCATTGGTTAGAGGGGTTCCAGATACATTGCAAATTAATCTCGAATTAAAACAAAAAATTGTGGAAAAACCATGTTTTTTTCCTTTAAACCGTTTTTTCTCATAGTTAATAACAATTTTCGAAAACTTTAATTATACCATTGGAACGGGCATGAGTTAAACTATAAAAATATGCCCCGCCCGAATTTTTTTAATCGCAAATTACATTAGTTACGAGCTCTCAAAGAAAGTGACCGCATAACCACTTATCTGCAAAGTTCGCGCAGAACCACTTAACTCGAGTAATTTGTTTAGCTTGGGCGTCGAGAAAGAAACTATTTACAAATGTAATACTACGGTTGTATCCGTATCAGATACCTAATCAAATCAGCCAATCGAGCCAATACTTAGATTTTTTCTCTGACATTTCGATCTTACATATTACTCCAAACATTGAAATCGCTTTTTCTCGAAAACACGAAAATGTCACTTAAGTGGTTCTTCCTGTAAGCCACAGATATAAAAATCCTACACCACGACAAAGAAGATAGACGACGGCATGCAACTCACGTTTGATGTATAACTCAAGAATATAGACAATATAGAAACTGCAAGATGTTTGCCCTGGTTTGCCGATTTTCTTTCTGTTAGTGTGCTTGTATAGTATGTACCCACAGCACTTCTGATTCCAAATTTCTTTAACTCTATTTCGATATATTGTAATTTCTATTACGAGCGAGGCAACACTTGCTAGTTTCTATAAAATCAATTTGAAGTTATCAAGTATAAGGTCGTTTTTTTCTGTAAGAATTAAAGATTTTTTCAATTTATAACTTCTTTAGTTGATATTAATCATTCATTGTAATTTAGGTATTATATACGAAAGTGTCTACCCGGACACAGTCCATAAAAAACGGACTCACAATCCGTGTGAATTCTTGGAAATTCCGTTATCTTTCATCTGGCCGTGCCTATTCCGTAGCCGTTTTTATGCCGTTTTTTAGTCCGTGTCGTTTCCGTGGCCGTTTTTCTTCATTTTTTGGTCCGTTTCCCTGCCGTTTCCATTGCCGTTCCGTTTCCGTGCCCATGCCGTTTCCGTACCGTTCCATTTCCGTTTCTATGCCGTTTCTGTGCAGTTTCTGTATGGTCTCCGTTTCCGTGCCGTTTCCGTGGCCGTTCCGTTTCTGATTCCGTGGCCGTTCCGTTTCCGTTTACGTGCCGTTTCCGTACCGTTTCCGTTTCTATGGCCGTGCCGTTTCCGTGCCGTTTCCGTGGCCGTTCCGTTTCCGTGCCGTTTCCGTGTGGTCTCCGTTTCCGTGGCTGTGCCGTTTCCGTTTCTGTGGCCGTTCCTTTTCCGTTTATGTGCCGTTTCCGTGCCGTTTCCGTTTCCGTGGCCGTGCAGTTTCCGTGCCGTTTCCGTGGCCGTGTCTGTTCCGTTTCCGTGCCTTTTCCGTTTTCGTGTCGTTCCCGTGCCGTCTCTATTCCGGTGATGTAGCCGTGCCGTTCACGTGCCGTTTCCGTGCCGGTTTAGGCAAACTAGGTGGATATTTTAAAATACACGTAGATTAATTACCAAATTCGGTTGTAAGGAACAATTTCGCAGGTTATTAGTATGAAAATGTAGACTTCAGATTTTACAAATGAATCTACTAAAAGTCTTTTTCTTGTTTTGTTACAAGGAGACCAGTGCTCTGCGCAGATCTTTTCTTCTAGTATAAATAAATGAAATACATTAGCGCGTTTCGCACGTTCTAACCTCAAACTTGGTGATATTTATGATATATTATGCAAAAGCATTCCGGCTCTCGTATTGCGGGACTCGGAAATATGATGTCCACAAATTTTTTAACTTATCACAAAGTTTCCTCTTGGAGGAAGCAAAAAATTTTCGTTGGAAACCGGTACCAGTATCGAACCGTATTTTTATATGCTACTAGTGTTACGCGGACTTCGGCGCTCTGCGACTACAAGTTCATTACCATTTGTTTAAAGCGGATTATTGTATGTTAGGGTTAATACTATATGTGGGAATTTTCGCAACGAAGTCAGATACCTGGAACTTTTCCAAAATGGCGCTCGAAAGGGCTGCCGACCCGTTACTCTGACGTAGGCGGTTTTGCGTTTGTCTTTACACCCACCCACCCGCTCTCTGCGTGACCTTCTAAACCTTTTTACCTGTGTGCACCCCATATAACAGGTCGCCCCTCCCTTTGTATCGGTCACCCTTCTCTTCTTTCTAGTCAGCCCTCCCATTTTTGTGGTCGTCTCTCCCGAAGAATATTGTACATCAATAAAATTGAAAATGTAAACAAAATCCCTTCGAAAAAAATGGTAGCGATCATAGAGTCGCAGAGAAAAAGCGCCGAGGTCCGAGTGACGGGTCGGCCATCCTTTCCGGCGCCGTTTGGAAGAGTCTTTATCTGTGCTGAGCGTCACATCGTAGACGAAAATTTTCTTGCCTTCGCTCACTTTACCCCCCCCCCCCCGTCCCAATAGATGTTTCACATCAAAAAAATACATTTTTTAACTTTTTTGCAATATTGACAATGTTCCGGGGTAGGTAAATTGTAGAGACTTTATGGTAGTTATCAGTGCACTAATACCTACTAATTCCAACAATAACATTTTTAGTGGCACAAACAATGTAATGAAAACCCCCAGGGAACCCGACTATAGTGCGGAATCGCTTTACGCAGCGCTTCATTCGATTCCTCTGTTTTGAATCGAATTTTTTGTATTGGGCGGAACGGTGCATTGGAATGGATTCTTCTTATTGATGCAGGGATACCCTAAGGTTTTCACCGTCTCTATCGCATCTCTATCGTGAGAGTCCGAATCGGTAAGGCGGTAAGCCTGCGACCATAACCTCTTCACAAGAAATTCGGTTCACACAAAAATGCTTGAGCAAGGAGAAGAATTTTGTATTATAAAAATTTAGACATGCTATTCTTAACTTTTCTTATACAAAACATTTTATGCAACCAATTTTCAAACTATACATATTGAGTGAATAATCGAACCGATAGCTAGACTCAATTTCAATTTCTTAGATGCAACTGTGAATGCGCTTTTTTTTTAATTAAAACGTTTAATTTAACAATTAATTTAATTATTGTAAATGAAATTAATTTTTCTTCTATTAAGTATGCAAGCGCATGTGATTACCCCAATACTGCTGATTTGCACAATAATTTTAATTGAATTTAGAAATTTATTGATATATTGTAGGTACATTAAAGGAAAGTAGAAAGGAATACACTTAAGTCAAATCTTCAGTTTTAAATACTTTATTTGATATTGTTGTATTCGAACATTGGAAAAAAGAATGTAAAGCTGCATGGAGGTTTTTCTAACAATATAACTTTTAAAAATTTCGCATTATTATCAAGTGACTAGGAAATAAAAGAGCACAGCTTCAACATGTATGTTGTAATCATTTTACATAAAAAGAAGATACGGCTATTACATTTAAAAGATATGTGTTTAGGCACATCGTTGGTCTTTTTTTGTTACAATGAATTGGATTCACCGTCTGTTTATTACACTTTAATCCAACTTATTATTCGCAAATCATTACGTTGCCAGCATATTAAAAAAGGAAACGAATCAAACAATTAATTAGTCAACACGTTTTCAGGAGAGGATATGTTTTCTATATAATAGGTTGATTGGCAATGTTGTTTCACGCCGATAGGATTTTTTCTAATTATCCTCTTCTAATCGAATGTGCTAATACTAATTTTTAAAAGAAATACGATTTTACAATTGCACGACAAGAAGTTTTATCTTTTCGAGAACAACAATTTACAGAAAATATTGCAATCTCGAAGTGACCTCGCTTCTATCACTCAGATGAAAATCCATACAAAAATATAGCGTTCTATTTGATTTTTCCTAATTTAAAGTTAAGAGTAATTTAATAACGAGTATGTTTCAAAAGCTATATCGAGTAAAAAATTCTAATAATAAAGATTATGTAGAGAAATAAAATAAAATGTTGTTGACAATTACATACCATACAACACCATGTTGAAGAGAATTGATACATTAATAGTCCGGGAGTCCTAGGATTTTATCAGGAAGTTCGTGCAAGAGTTTATTTTATCGCTGAAATATGTTGGTAGCCACTTACTGAAAATAGCCCTAAAGTCTCGACTTCGGACCCGATCGGAAACATTGTTATTATTGCAAATTAAGTTACCAAAATGCATTTTTTTTCCGTTTTTCTTGATTAACTTTTTTGTTACTCAATTTACGCAAAAACAGGTAGGGGAAAAAGTTGATCAGCATTGAATTTTCTATAAGACACATATATTCCGAAATGCAAAATTAATGTTTTTCCCGGCTAAATTGTTAAATAAAAAAATTTTTTTTTTCAATTTTCACATTGCCATGGTTTTTGTGAAATATGATCTTTATTTATCGGATTAGCCCTCAAAGATGACTTTTAGTACAGACAACGTAAAAATTGAAGCCCGATCTCAATATCTTAAAATGGCGTCTTGTTGCAAAATTATTTAGCCGAAAAGTTCAAATTGATGTCCAATTCGATCCAGGAACGATAATTGAATCAAGCTATGTTTAATCGACAGCTTACGACGTAATTAACAAACGGTAAAAATAAATTTTCTTAATATTAATATTTAGCAACATTTCTAATAAAAAATTTTTTTTATTTCGGTCAATTTTGGAGTGAGAGAATCGCGGCAAAATGCATCTTGAAGTACATAAAAAATCATGAATTTTCATATAAATTTTGTCAAGATCGGACCAATAGGAGCCGAGATACAAAAATTTTTTCAACCGACGATTACGCCGAAACTACTTGATATTTCAAGTTAAAATTTGGCACAGTGCTTGCTGAAATCATACTCTAAATGATTACATTTTACCCAATAGCTCTACATGCTTTAGTTCGTCTAAAACGACCGACGAAACATATGAATTCAGCGCGCGCGGCCGCGCCGTTGCTCCGGCCGAGCTGCGCGGTGGTGGGGGGAATGCCGCGCGGCGGCGAACAGAATTGATACACCTTAGTTGCAATTTGATTATCTCGGTAACCAAAGCTACTATTGCAATAAATTTTTTTTTCATTTAACGTGTTTTTTCTCAGCTTTAACATCATACTAATTAAGTTATCATAGGCACAACGCAAATGCCGCAAATTACCAATTCTTCTGAAAAAGAATCTTTTTTGACTACATACACAACCTTTAATGGCATATATTACGCTACCCAACCTTTATATGATAAATTTAAATATTTTTATGAGTATAGCAGTACAATGCATGCGTACAAAGGTTGTGTATGTAGTCAAAAAAGATTCTTTTTCAGAAGAATTGGTAATTTGCGGTATTTGCGTTGTGCCTATGATAACTTAATTAGTATGATGTTAAAGCTGAGAAAAAAACACGTTAAATGAAAAAAAAATTTATTGCAATAGTAGCTTTGGTTACCGAGATAATCAAATTGCAACTAAGGTGTATCAATTCTGTTCGCCGCCGCGCGGCATTCCCCCCACCACCGCGCCGCTCGGCCGGAGCAACGGCGCGGCCGCGCGCGCTGAATTCATATGTTTCGTCGGTCGTTTTAGACGAACTAAAGCATGTAGAGCTATTGGGTAAAATGTAATCATTTAGAGTATGATTTCAGCAAGCACTGTGCCAAATTTCAACTTGAAATATCAAGTAGTTTCGGCGTAATCGTCGGTTGAAAAAATTTTTGTATCTCGGCTCCTATTGGTCCGATCTTAACAAAATTTATATGAAAATTCATGATTTTTTATGTACTTCAAGATGCATTTTGCCGCGATTCTCTCACTCCAAAATTGACCGAAATAAAAAAAATTTTTTATTAGAAATGTTGCTAAATATTAATATTAAGAAAATTTATTTTTACCGTTTGTTAATTACGTCGTAAGCTGTCGATTAAACATAGTTTGATTCAATTATCGTTCCTGGATCGAATTGGACATCAATTTGAACTTTTCGGCTAAATAATTTTGCAACAAGACGCCATTTTAAGATATTGAGATCGGGCTTCAATTTTTACGTTGTCTGTACTAAAAGTCATCTTTGAGGGCTAATCCGATAAATAAAGATCATATTTCACAAAAACCATGGCAATGTGAAAATTGAAAAAAAAAATTTTTTTATTTAACAATTTAGCCGGGAAAAACATTAATTTTGCATTTCGGAATATATGTGTCTTATAGAAAATTCAATGCTGATCAACTTTTTCCCCTACCTGTTTTTGCGTAAATTGAGTAACAAAAAAGTTAATCAAGAAAAACGGAAAAAAAATGCATTTTGGTAACTTAATTTGCAATAATAACAATGTTCCCGATCGGGTCCGAAGTCGAGACTTTAGGGCTATTTTCAGTAAGTGGCTACCAACATATTTCAGCGATAAAATAAACTCTTGCACGAACTTCCTGATAATAAGGTTTTGAACTCCCTGACTCCCGGACTATAACGCAAACAATCCAAACTTACTATTGAGTAAATATCCGTCAGTTTAAACAATAGATTATTTCATTAATTAAGCATATGCAACTGCTGAAATATGTATTCAATTGACAAATTTGATATCACACTTGCTTACGTCTTACGCTTGAATTTATGGTGCTATCCTCTCTAAAAACAAACTTCTAATTACAAATAAAATGTTTCATACTCGATGAGGGTATAAGCTTTCAAAAAACCTGTCCAATGTGAAAACTAAATAATTTTGAATAAAGTTATTGATCAGCTACTTACCGAGATAATTTAATTCCAACGAAGGTGAAAATTGTTGTTTTCACAAAATTCGCACGCACAATACGCGTTTCTGCAAGTGTCACCATCTCTGGTGTCACTGCTAACGTGAGTCTTTATTCATAGCGATAGTAGAGATGCATTATGCACAGTACAGGATACAATGTTACTGCGAAAATGGTATTGACAATCAATTTTATTTTATACTATAACATAAAATAATGTACATCTTTGTTATGGTACAGTAGCATACAATTTCATCAACATTAAGGTCTATCTCCATACTTCGTTATAAGTGACGGATACCGAATACTGCGAACTGAAAGTCCGCATTCCAGTGTTTCATTACGATTTTACAGCATTTGAAATTGTTTGAGACTCTGAGAGTCAGATTAAATAAACATTAAAAATAAATGATTTTTAGATGAGTGTGAAGTTCGCATCGTTGCCATGCAACAAAAATTGATAAATTTATGAAATGCTGCCGCACCGATTCTAATCGTTGAAGATTAATTATTATACAATAAAAAACTTATTTGCAACATGAGCAATGTATCACTACCCTAAATTTACCCCTTGTAGGGGGTTACGATTTCGTTGCATCCAAGTAACGGACGTCATGATTTTTCTCTGCGAGTCTAAGTTCGCTACCATTTTTTTCGGATTATTGTTTACTATGGTAAATACCATATCTATGAATTTTTGCAACGTAATTAGACACCTAGAACTTTTCCAAAATGGCGCCGGAAAGAGCGGCCGACCCGTCATTCTGACTTCGGCGATTTCTCTTTGCGAATCTAGGTTCGTTACCACTTTCTTTAAAACGGATTATTATTAATTAGAGTAAATACTACATATACGAATTTTTGCAAAGAAATCAAAGCCATGGAACTTTTCCAAAACGGCGCCGGAAAGGATGGCCGACCCGTCACTCGGACATCGGCGCTTTTTCTCTGCGACTCTATGATCGCTACCATTTTTTTCAAAGGGATTTTGTTTTCATTTTCAATTTTATTGATGTACAATATTCTTCGGGAGAGACGACCACAAAAATGGGAGGGTTGACTAGAAAGATGAAAAGGGTGACCGATACAAAGGGAAGGGTGACCTGTTATATGGGGTCGCACACAGGTAAAAAGGATTAGAAGGCCACGCAGAGCGCGGGAGGGTGGGTGTAAAGACAAACGCAAAACCGCCTACGTCAGAGTAACGGGTCGGCAGCCCTTTCGAGCGCCATTTTGGAAAAGTTCCAGGTGTCTGACTTCGTTGCAAAAATTCCCACATCTAGTATTAACCCTAACAAACAATAATCCGCTTTAAAAAAAATGGTAATGAACTTGTAGTCGCAGAGCGCCGAAGTTCGCGTAACACTAGTAGCATATAAAAATACGGTTCGACACTGGTACCAGTTTCCAACGAAAATTTTTTGCTTCCTCCAAGAGGAAACTTTGTGATAAGTTAAAAAATTTGTGGACATCATATTTCCGAGTCCCGCAATACGAGAGCGGGAATGCTTTTCAATAATATATCATAAATATCACCAAGTTTGAGGTTAGAACGTGCGAAACGCGATAATGTATTTCATTTATTTATACTAGAAGAAAAGATCTGCGCAGAGAACTGGTCTCCTTGTAACAAAACAAGAAAAAGACTTTTAGTAGATTCATTTGTAAAATCTGAAGTCTACATTTCCATATTAATAACCTGCAAAATTGTTCCTTACAACCGAATTTGGTAATTAATCTACGTGTATTTTAAAATATCCACTTAGTTTGCCTAAACCGGGACGGAAACGGCACGTGAACGGCACGGCTACATCACCGGAATAGAGACGGCACGGGAACGACACGAAAACAGAAAAGGCACGGAAATGGAACAGACACGGCCACGGATACGGCACGGAAACTGCACGGTCACGGAAACGGAAACGGCACGGAAACGGCACATAAACGGAAACGGAACGGCCACGGAAACGGCACGGGAACTGCACGGACACGGAACGGCCACGGAAACGGCACTGCCACGGAAACGGAGACCAAACGGAAACAGCACGGAAATGGAGACCACACGGAAACGGCACGGAAATGGAGACCACACGGAAACGGCACGGAAACGGCACGGAAACGGAAACGGAACGGCCATGGAAACGGCACGGACACGGAACGGCCACGGAAACGGCACGGCCACGGAAACGGAACGACCGCGGAAACGGAAACGGAACGGCCACGGAAACGGCACGGAAACGACACGGCAGGGAAACGGAAACGGAGACCACACGGAAATGGCACGGAAACGAAGACCACACGGAAACTGCACGGAAACGGCACGGAAACGGAAACGGAACGGCACGGAAACGGCTCGGCCACGGAAACGGAAACGGCACGGAAACGGAACGGCCATGGAAACGGCACGGAAACGGAACGGCCATGGAAACGGCACGGAAACGGACCAAAAAAATGAATAAAAACGGCCACGGAAACGACACGGACTAAAAAACGCCATAAAAACGGCTACGGAATAGGCACGGCCAGATAAAAGATAACGGAATTTCCAAGAATTCACACGGATTGTGAGTCCGTTTTTTATGGACTGTGTCCGGATAGACACTTTCACTTAATAGCACGGTCTCGGATGTACGGTCACTCCTCAATGTTACTGAATGTATTAAAGAAGATCTACAGAAGGTTCATTTGTCAGTTAAGGAGATCCAGTGTACTCGAGGAAGTGGTGCTCTTAACAAGAACGGCGGTTCTACTCTATTGGCGGGCAATCTGTGGCTGGAACCTACTAGAGCTAAAGCATCTGCCTCTTCCCCTCAGCTGTTTTCTACGGGTGCTGGAGAGAGTTCTAAGAATGGTGATACTGAGCGCCGCGAGGTAGTGATAAATGTCGTTTTGCAGAAGGATGCTGTAGTGGACGACAATATGTTAACCGGGATCGCTTTCGCGGTACTGGGTACCGTTTTGCCTTCACTGCAGAAAAACGATATTGATACTGTGCGTATTTAGTGACCGAGGAAGCAACTTACTATTTTGGAGAAAACTGAGAGAGGTAATGCGAGGCGCTCGAGAATGATTATGGAGGTACTGCCATCCCTGATTGTTCTCTTAACATCCGCGAAACTTGTCATGAATGTTATGAGAGCCAAGCGCGGACTCTGCAATAACTACCTCTCTACAACTGATATAGATGCCGATGTACTTGGGAGTGGGTCTACTGTCTGTCTACCCAGACACAAAATTTTTATCAATGAAATGTCACGTGAAAAATTTTTAATGTTTTAAAATCTGAGGTCAATTGTTAAAGGCCTAGAATTTAGATATGTTTGGCATGCGGGCAGCAGATTTTTGACTGGGTGAAGGGGTAGAGAACGTGCGCATGTATTCGAGTCGGCTACAGACCTTCACGCTATTCGCTCGGCATGTCGGGCTACGCTTGAGCAACAAAAATCGGTCGATTGCTCTAACTTCTCTGAGGGTGTCAACTTGGGTCAGGATGCTGCTCGAGCTGAAATATCGGAGGCGTCGCCTTGACTAGACTCGCCTGCTGTTAGCGTGCGGCGGAGGAGCGTCCTTAAGGCAGAGTTTCTCAATATTAACTCGCTTAGAGCGCATATAGAGGGTCTTAGGTTATTCTTAGTGCAAAATCCCTCTTATTATGTATTTGGTATAGCCAAATCCTGGTTGTATCCAGTGGTCGACGACAGCCACATTTAAATTGATGGTTTTTCTCTGCTCAGATAGGACAGGAATATTCACTGTGGAGGCGTCGCTCTCTGAGAAACAATTATAAAATTAAAAAGTTAGAGTCTTCTTACACGGAGGGCCCGGGGAAACCTGGTGTCCCTGAGTTTTTATTCTGCTCCGTACAGTTTGGCGAGTTACCTCCTATTCTTCTCGAAGTTATCTATAGACCCCCCAAGATAGCGATGGTGAGATATTCAAATCTCTTTTCTATTATGCATGATCTGAGCTCTGAGTTCAGTCACAAGATCTTTATCGGGGATTTGAATGCGGACTTGTTCTCGACCTCTGACGATGCAAAGAATATCCGACGTTTGACAAACGAACTGTCATTGCAGATCGTTCAGCACGGCCCAACGCATCATACTCCCACGTCTCGCACATGGATTTACGTACTTTTAACTGACGCCTGTGATGTAGTGCTCGACTCTAACAGCGAGTGGTTGCTCAACTTTGGGAAATATAGAGTTATTAACCTTACGATGAATATACACAGTCCGGTGGCTGTGCGTGAGCCTTTTCGTACAGAAATTTTAAAGGTATTTGCCCAGTATTTCTCGTTCTTTCTGATGGGCGCAAACACACAGCTCGAGCAACAACGCGTTAGTGAGCACGTGAACACAGGTTAGCGCTTTACACGCCGCCTTGCGCGCGCTTTTCTCTCTCAGCCGAGCGCGCATACGCTTTGCCGGCAACATCAACACATTGCTTGAACTCGTGCGCGCCCAGCACATCGAGGAGAGGAGCCACCTTCTCTTCACAGCAACGTATAACATCCGCTCAAGGCCGTGTGTTCCGACACGAACGCAGAATAACATTACGCATACGACGTATGTGTCGATGCGAACGCATTGATACACCCTTATTAACCATTGTACAGTCTAAACCTTACCTCTATAAACCGTAGACATACTTCGAGAATTCCCCAAATCCGAAGTCTAGATTCCCAGAAGGACCTAATTATCTGCAAACGCTTAACGATTCCTTGAAATCCTAATTACTGACTTACCCCTAGTTCGTCACCTTCCTTAACTCCACCTTATTAACCCATCAGGTCCTTTTGACAAAATTCAATGCACCTATCAGGGCCCTTCTGCCAACTTCACGAAGAAGAAGTGAAGATTTGTCCAGGATCCTTCTGTATTTGTATAAGTAGGCAAACTTTAGTTTGAGAAATTAGTATAAGCTCAGTCGCCAAGTGAGAATTGTACTGAGCCTTTCAGCTCCTTCAAAATAAAATTGCACCAACAATACACTCGTCTCAAATTATTATTTCGAGATGAGAAAACACCGTGGATCCAGGATCGCGCGAATTATAAAAGTTTTTTACGAGCGTCAACGTAATCAACGATTTTGTAAATCTACGATTTATTTTGTAAGCGTCATGTCAACTGGCGGTATTTCTATTCTTTTCAGTTTCGCGTAGAACAACACTATCATTATAAGCTTCGATCCATTAATTACTGCGCAATAATTCGCGGCATCGAGATTTTTGACAGGCGCTGTGAAAACCGCAATTAAAACAGCATCACAATACAGTTGGTTTACGGAAATCACTCTTAGTAATCTCGCGCATACGTCCAGCAAGCGAGACAACGCACGACACGATCGCACCTCGTGCGCACACTCGGATCACATGGTTCCCTAGCTCATTAGCACAGAGGAGGTAACCAGTCCAGGAGGTAACAAGTCGTGAAGTCGCGATGTGCGAGTCTCGGGCCACCGGGACGCTCGAGCAAGCTGACACAGCACCAGCTAGGGTCACTACTGCAGCCCCCTAGCTTGTTAGCTGCAAAAGATGTGGTACAGGGCCCTACTGGGGGGGGGGGGGTCCTCACTCAGCCCAGAGCGCCAGCGGCTCCCAATCAATCTTCTTTTCACGAAATCCAAACCAGCAGATACGCTCGCTCCACCTCGAATTTGCTCACACTCCTGCCTTCGCAATTCCCGCAACCGCGTCGCAACTCTCGCGCCCGGCTCATCTCGAGTTACGCCCGCCGACCAGCTGCAACCAGTGTAGTCACGCATCGCCCGGTAACTTGTTAGCTACAACGAGGGTGCACACGAACGAAACCGGGAACGGCTGCAGGCCAAAACAGCTAGACGCCGGCAGATTTTTCGGGTCCGCACAAATAAGTCTCACGCGTAGCTTGCCTCGAGACTCCCACGATAAGCAGTTGCAACCAGCGTAGTCACGCATCGCCCACTAGCTTGTTAGCTGCACCGGGGTTACAAAAGGATGAAACAGGTAGAAGTTGCGAAGTCACCGCAGCTCGACGCCAGCAGGATTTCGGGTCGCAACAATAAACTCTCGCGCTCTACGCGCCTCGATCGGCACGCACTGTGCAGTCTTACCCAGTATAGTCAAGCTGAAGGCAACGAAGAAGGAATTTTGGGGGAAAAAATATGTTCTCAGCCTTGGACCTCCGTCAAGCATACCATCAAATACCGCTCGCACCGGATGATATCCCGAAGACAGAAGTCATCACACCGTTCGGCCTCAACGAATTCCCGGTCATGACTTTTGGTTTTCGGAACGCGAGCCAAACATTTCAGCGTTACATTCTCAGCGTTGGGACATCTAGACTTTTTCTTCGTGTACCTGGACGACATCCTCATCGCCTCAACAACAATGGAGGAACACAAAAACCATTTGGACACAGTGCTTAAACAGCTCGACGAGTACGAGCTGCAGCTCAACCTGGAAAAATGCACGTTAGGCGTCACAGATATGGTTTTCCTGGGTCATCATATCTAATCACTCCAGATGGTTTCAAGCCTAATCCAGAGAAGGTTGAGGCCATCCAAGAGTCCCCACAACTAACAACCATAGTAGCGCTGAGAAGATTCCTGATAATGGTCAACAGCTACCGTCGCCTCATTTCACACGCAGCGGGTATACGAGGATCGTTCCACGAACTGATCACCGGGTGAAAAAACGAGACAAACGTCCTGTCGTCTGGAAAAAAGAGGCCAAAGCAGCTTTCAACAAGTGCAAAAATGAGATCGCAGAATTGACCTTCAACGCCTTTCCGAGTGACCAGACGGAACTCTGCCTCATTACGGACACCTCCGACGCAGCAATGGGCGGGGCACTCGAACAAAAAATCGGGGACTCGTGGAGGCCGCTAGCCTTCTTCTCGCAGAAATTCAACACAGCACAAAAAAAGTACGCCACGTACGACAGAGAGCTCACAGAAATCTACGAGGCTCTCAGACATTTCTAATACTATCTGGAAGGCGTCGTCTTCAAGATCTGCACCGAAACCACTGGTGTACGCCCTCCAGCAATACCCAGGGGGAGATGCCAGCCATCCGGGCCCGCAGGCTCTCATACATCTCGCAATTCAACACTGAGATTCACTATCTCCCAGGTTTGAGAACGATATAGCAGACGCCCTCTCAAGAATAAAGACCTTCACCATTCCCACAAACTTCCACTCGGACGAGCTCAACGACGCCGACAAACTCTGGCAGGATGTAAAAGCAGCCGTCGAAGCCTTCAAGCTGCCCACGCTCTTCATAGAGAAACCGCTCAGAGCAGGACAAGGAACAACGCACAACTGCAGCAGATTCTCAAAAACCTCGATCACCCTATGTAGCTACGCAAGCTCACGTGGGGTCCGGAGTACTCCGTCTACTACTGCGCAATCAGAGACGATGTCATCAGGTCTTACGTACCCAGAACCGTCAGGATAGAAGTCTTTAACAACTTCCACACCTTGTCTCACCCAGGAGTCAAGATCACAACGAAGTTGGTCGCACAGTAACACGTATGGCCAAACATGAGCAGAGACATTGCTCTATGGTGCAAAATATACCACGCCTGTCAACAGTCAAAAATCAGCAAGCACAACAAACTGCCCCCCTAACAGTTCACCATGCCGGACGAGAGATTCGACCACATTACATGGATTTAGTTGGTCCTTTTCCCAGCTGTTTGGGCTATACTCACGTGCTAACAATGATCGACTGCTACACCAGATGACCAGAAGCCATCCCGTTGGAAGACACCATAGTCGGTGGCTCGAGCATTCTTCGACAACTGGGTCAGCCGCTACGGAGCTCCCACAACCATAATAATGGATCAGGAGCGGCAGTTCGAATAAAACTGTTCGCTGAAATGCTACAGATCCTTGGCATGGTTGCGATTCTCGACTTCAATAAATCCCGCCATGATCCAAGAACCTCACACGAGCTTTTCAAGCCAATGACATTGAGAGATTGGCCCTCGTTGTCAGGGCTTGCACCAGAGCACAGTTCAGATTCCTGCGCTGCAAAATTAACCATTCTGCAACCATGCTATCTGATTGTTACACTGTAAATCAGACGATAAAATTACTGAGATGTTGATGAAAAAGCCATATACCATTTTTCTTGTACATATTGAACACAACAATTTAAGTTCATATTCCTGACATAAAAAATTCTAATATTGATGCAAGTCGACTTATCCTCTGTTTTTAAATTTCATATAGCAGAATTATGAACTAATGTGTTGCTCTATTTCAGAATCAAACAAGAAAGAAAGGTGAAAGATTTGTGCGTAATTTTTACAGATTCTTAGTATTTAAATTTATTTCAGGACTCTATTTATTTGCAACAAGTAAAAGTACACTCAACTTTTGCAAGGTCCATGGAAGTCACTTTCATAGCTCTAATGCACAAAGATAAAAGAGTTAAATATATTCCCTTGGAAGAAACGTCATATTCCGTTATTTCTAAAGGCGATAATCACATAGGTTCTATCATGATAGAACCGTCGATTACATTGAACAGCATTTTTATCTTGGTTTATCCTTGAACAGCAGTAGTATGACTTATTTTATTAAATGTATGTGTGAATATGTGTGTGACACAATATTCAAAGGCTCTATCCCTCGGTGTTTGTTTAATATTTTAAAAAGAGTCTATCGATCTCTCCGAGGCAAGTATCGGAAAAAAGGTAAAATTAATTTTAAACCATTTTTCCTTTTGCTTCAGCGTTTCGGTGAACACACAAGACCGTGGATCTTTGCCGGTCTCAAACCGCTTATTGATTTATTCAAATAAATATTGTCAGTTTCCTGAAGAGGGTGAAGAGAGTGTTCACCGAAACGTTGAAGCAAAAGGAAAAATGGTTTAAAATTAATTTTACCTTTTTCCCGACACTTACCTCGGAGAGATCGATATACTCTTTTTAAAATCTTATTTCATTAAATTTTTAAAACGTTTTTGTTTGAAGTAATAAATATAATTCTTGTAACTATATTTCAGTTGGAAGTCAATGGTAGAATACATGAAGCTTACCTATGCATACACGTGATTCTGACTTGAATCTGCTAAGTACTCGTTACATACGCTATGTGAACACGACTAGTAGCGGTTCATGGGATAATATAACAATGCAATTGGCTACGACTGAAGTTTGTGGACACAAAATTACACAATCCAGTGTTATATTTACTACTAGTCCATTTAGTGATGGACTGCAGTTATCCTTAACCCATTAAGGGGTTATGACAGTGTTAAAATTTTGAAAATACCCACTTTTTTATTCACTTTTTTCATAGCTAATAGTCTGTAAAATATGGTCCTGAAAGCCGTTTTTAGCTAAAAAAATTTTCCTCGAAGATATCAACAAAAAACTAACAAATCTGTTTCAAGTAAATTTTTGAAAAATCGTGATTTTTAAATATTTTAATTAGGCCAAACTTGTGGAAAGGATTGTTCTAAGCCACTTTTTACAGAGTAATTTCATGAGAAATCTTTCTAAAAATATGACTTAAAAACCGTTTTACAAACCGTTTTTTTCTCAAGAGTTATTAATTTATTTCCGTAAAATAAATAAAATCTGTAAAATTAATTTTTCTATGTGTGATTTTATGTTACTAAACTCAATGTGTTACAGTAAAGGCATTCAACAAATTTGAATTTGCCACTCGAATAGGTTGTGCCTCACAGCGTCTGGTCGAGAATGAAGATTTCTGCTTGATCGGTATAGTAGAATTGTTTGTAAAGCAGCAGAAAGCAGCCAAACAGCTGTTTTTCATCTAAGACACTAGATCAGTGCAGTTAGTCTGCTAGCTGCTGTAGCAAGGCTTATAACCTTAGTGGTGTTGCAAAAGTGCAAGAGCTTCTACAGAGTAGAAAAATTATTCAGATAAGTATTGGAAATTAATTAGTAATAACAGTGTTCATAATGAGCTTTTTCTTTGTTGGTTTATTTTTTGCTTTTAGGTTTACGGGTGCAAGTCAGCGAAATGGGAGCTTATATTGACTGCCTGAAGTATTATTTTGCATACTTTTTAAGAACTTGAAGTGTATTTAATAATGGTAAGTATTGTATGTAACTGTAATTCATAAACATAACTTGATTATGAATAGCAAACGATAATTTTTATTTTATTTTCAGCTTCTAAATGCTATTATCACACAGCATGACAAGCGCGTACCATCAAATATACTTTATTGTATGTATATTTGAGTACCAAAAGCAAATCAAGGTATGCCGGATATTTTCTGTAAGTATAGCTGAGTTCATTTGTATGATTTACATTATAAACTTTAAATGCCTTTTACTCAAATTTAGTTTTTTCATGCTTTTGATGTACTTGCCGCAGCTTTCTGAAGGAACCGTAACATCAATCCGGATGAACCAAAGTGGAAAACCTTTCTAATGAGTACGGTCACAAACTGAGTGGAGCAGAATTGGCAAAAATAAGTTCAAAGTGAATGTTACGTATGTTTACATATGTAACATTCACTATAATTATTAATATTGTCAATATATGTTTAATTAATTATATTAATTTTGTGTTTTTCAGGAATCTCTTCCACTTAGTCTGAGACCAGACTCATAATGAAGATTTGGCACTTTGATTCAACAGGATTGATGGTACGGTTCCATCAGAAACATGCGGCAAGTAAATAAAAGTGATGAAAATCATGATTCTTGGTAAGCAAATACCTTTAATTGTTTTTAAACGTTACACTCACTTTATACATATTATTTATGCATAAAAGTGATGTATAATACTTGTATTTGAAAGCAAAAATATAGTTTTTAGAGCACCTATATATCTATTAATTTTATACAACACTAACAATTTTTCTTTTTTTTCAGGTTTTAACACTGTCATAAGGAATGAGATTGTTCCAATCCTTACCTAACAAGTAAGCTTGCAATAAGTAATTTACTAATGGAATACAACTTTAATTAAAGAATTTTATTTATTATTCTTATTCATTTTTTTTTAAGATTCAAGTCTTTGTGCTCTGCGTGTCCGTCAACCGTACACGGAGAATTTAAATCGGATGATACTTTAAACGAAAAAGATTCATTCGATCAAGAATAGTCATCGAATCTAACAAAACCAAAACAATACAACTTTTTTACTCACCCACATCAGCCGCTTCATCGTCCGAGCTTTTATATATGAGGTAATTATAAGAAATTAACAATTAGATTTTAAATCAATTTAGATTAATTAAATAGATTCATTAACTTGAAAAATACATTTTTTATTCTAGAAATAACATGCCTATCTCAGAAAAAGTATGTCTTGTAGGGCGTGGAGCTCACGCACTGCTCAAATTTGGTAATTGCAAGCCAGGCTCTATTTGTTATTCGAATATACAGAAAATCATTTGAAAGACTGCGAGAGTAAGTTACTAAAATGATAGTTTATTCAGTACAAAAATAACTCACTGACAATTCGTATTATTCTGATAGGCGATCAGTCCCGCAAGACTCCGCTGCCAAATTTAACGGCAAGCGCTCTTTCATATATACATAGCTACTTTCATATATACATATATATATACTTTCATATATATATATAGGCGCGAAATAGTGGTGAACTGACGATTGAAGTCCTGGCCTTTTTTATAAATGGTCTGTACTGCGAGAGTTATGGCTTTAAGGTACTTAATTGCTTGCCTTTCACCCTCCAACACAACGCCAGTAGAAGGCCGCGAGCCGGGTGGTGGGGGGAGCCGCGAGCGGGTGGGGGGGGTGGGAGCCGCGAGCGGGTGGGGGGAGGGAGCTCACGGTCCGCGCGTAGCGACGGTGAGCTGGACCCGCCAACCCCTCCCGCTGGAGCGCTCCGTAGCGGAGGTGAGCTGGACCCGCGCGCCACCCGCTGGTGGAGCTCTCCCCGCGGTGGTGAGCTGGACCCGCGCGCCGCCGCCGCCGCCGCCCGGGAGAGAGATGCTGTGCGTGGGAGAGAGAGAGAGAGAGATGCTGGAGTGTGCGTGGGAGAGAGAGAGAGAGAGAGAGAGAGAGAGAGAGAGAGAGATGCTGGAGTCGAGAATTTTCAAAGTCCCGAAACAGAGAGAGTATATCTATACATAGCTGCAGGTCTGTTATACCCGAGTATATCTATATATACAGACATCTACTCTAGTCAGGAGCCCCGAAACATAGAGAGTGGGGGGTGTCTGGAGCTGAAATCGTCCGAGAGGTACGGTATAAACGACGCATGCGCTCTGCGTCTTCTGCCTCGCGCCAAGAGATGCTGAGAGTGTGCGTGGGCGCCAGATGGTGCGAGAGAGAGAGATGAAAATTTTCAAAGTCCCGAAACAGAAAGAGTATATCTATACATAGCTGCAGCTCTGTTATACCCGAGTATATCTATATATACAGACATCTACTCTAGTCAGGAGCCCCGAAACATAGAGAGTGGGGGTGTCTGGAGCTGAAATCGTCCGAGAGGTACGGTATAAACGACGCATGCGCTCTGCGTCTTCTGCCTCGCGCCAAGAGATGCGTGGGAGTGTGCGTGGGCGCCAGATGGTGCGAGAGAGAGATGAAAATTTTCAAAGTCCCGAAACAGAGAGAGTATATCTATACATAGCTGCAGCTCTGTTATACCCGAGTATATCTATATATACAGACATCTACTCTAGTCAGGAGCCCCGAAACATAGAGAGTGGGGGTGTCTGGAGCTGAAATCGTCCGAGAGGTACGGTATAAACGACGCATGCGCTCTGCGTCTTCTGCCTCGCGCCAAGAGATGCGTGGGAGTGTGCGTGGGCGCCAGATGGTGCGAGAGAGAGATGAAAATTTTCAAAGTCCCGAAACAGAGAGAGTATATCTATACATAGCTGCAGCTCTGTTATACCCGAGTATATCTATATATACAGACATCTACTCTAGTCAGGAGCCCCGAAACATAGAGAGTGGGGGTGTCTGGAGCTGAAATCGTCCGAGAGGTACGGTATAAACGACGCATGCGCTCTGCGTCTTCTGCCTCGCGCCAAGAGATGCGTGGGAGAGAGAGTAGAGCGCAACTGAAAATTTTCAAAGTCCCGAAACAGAGAGAGTGGGGGTGTCTGGAGCCGAATCTCAGCCGAGAGGTACGGTATAAACGACGCATGCGCTCTGCGTCTTCTGCCACGCGACAAGTGAGAATTTTCAAAGTCCGGGAAAAGCTTTGGACTATATCTATACAGGGCGGGCGTTCTACCCTAGTATATCTATGTATATATGAGTCCCGTAACTAGGCGAGCGGAGCTTGCCGAGGGGAGCTCATAACCCGACCCCCGCGTACAAAACTCTCGGATGCGAGTATCTAGTATATTTGTCTAATATGTACGAGAGGAATTTTTGGGTGTTGTGAACATTGAAATAGAATGAATATTTTTTTTACAAAATTTCGTTTATTCAAGAAAAAAAGTATTGTTTAGTTTACAATCGTTTTACATATTTTTTTCAGATAATTTTGATATACATTTTTGTAAAATTTTTATGTACACAATATTTTAATCTTTGAAACTAATTAAATCAGTATTGGATTTTGTTGGACGACTTCTATAACTTGAGAATGAATCTTCAAAGCAAGATTTTTGTGATTTCGAATCTTTGTGATTATTCATCCCAGCCGTTTCTTGGTACGAAACAGAAGTTTTTTCATTCAAGCGTTCCGATTTGATGAGAGATTGATATTCCTCTCCTTTCTTTCCCGAAGAAGAGTAGCTTTTTTTCCACGGATCCATTGTACATGTATGAGTTATTTGTGCGACAAAGACTTTGAAGAAATTTTTGATTTTGTTGTGTTAATTGTTTGATCGCTCGTTGCGGACTGACTGTATTCTACTATACGGAGCTGTTAATATAGTTTTTTCTTAGCATTAAAAACATTAGCCATTTTAATACAAGCGGTGTGAGGGTGAAAAAGAGAAAAAAGCATTGGAGTATATCTATATTGTTCTGCCTTGCAGCGGCTGCACAAGTATATCTATGTATAAGAGCCTCCCCGAAAGAGAGAGAGTGGGGGTGTCTGGAACGGGAAAAGCCGAGAGGTACGGTATAAACGACGCCTGCGCAGAGAGAGCCCGAGAGAGCGCAGACGAAAATTTTCAAAGTCTGGGAAAAGCATTGGACTATATCTATACACGGAGGGCGTTACACTCGAGTATATCTATGTATACTATATGAGTCCCGAAACTAGGCGAGCGGAGGTTGGCGAGGGGGAGCCCGGCTCTTCGCTGGTCTTCTCCCGCACGACAAGTGCGTGCATCTGCTATACTTTAACCGACCGGAAAATGCATTTCAAATTAGAAACAGCTGTCACATGAAATATATTTTAAAATAAAAAGATGCCGATTGTGGGAAAATTGACATCTGCATACAGCATCCAAGTTTTTTTTCAAACGAGTTCAAGTGAAATTTGACACCGGTATATATCGGTGTAATATGTCAAGCGGGTTAAACGTCTCCGAGACTCTAAAAAAAAAGGTCGGGACAGGATGAGGCTATTAAGGAAAATGAGAAAAAACACTTTTTTAGACACACATGAGTATATTGTACATAAAACCGTTACAATATGGTATACATATATATTTTTTACAACGACGTTTTACATGTTTCGCACATTGTACAATTTTCAAAATCTTTTATAACCATCTTTGTTAGGTATTGTATTTGTATTTGTAGAGTATTTTTCTGTATATTTTTTACACTGTGAATTTGACGAAGAGGAGGAGGATGACGAATTTTTTTTTTTCATTTTTCTCCTCTTCATTTATGAGCGGAGCGTAGTTTGGCTTGCTTTGATTAGGCCCCATCTTGGCGGAATGACTGTCGCGAATAGTTGTAGTACACGGTATTTATAGCTATTCCATACACACATGATTTTTCGGTTTACAAATTTGGTCGCTTGTACAAAGCACTCTTTTTTCGCGACATTTGAATCTGACACAATTGTGCTTACGCTTCTTTATACTATTTACATTTTCGACAACTAAGCTATCGTTTAAAATCGTATCAGTTGAAAATTTTGAAAGAAAATGAGAAAGAGTGTAACCATGAGACATATGAAACAAGAAACTAATACAATAATGCCCGCAGACGTCAGAATCGAGGCTCTGCAACTGCTGGATGTTCCAATCGTAGACACGGCAATTTCGTCTAAGTCGATCGATGTGATTTGGGTCGGACGGCGGGAGTCCATAACTGTCAAAGAAAGTTCCCTCGCCGGATAGGTCGATGTAGATTGCAACCCAATGCGAACCTGGTTTGCTGCTGTCATCGGTATTAACCACAAGTGCACAAGGTTTCGTTAACATAAACGGAATCCGATCGGCAGGGAAGACACCCACGGTCGACACTGGTATATTTTTGAGACTCTGTAGAATCTGTAGCGAGTTCATCGATCACGTGATCGTAGAGCGGGTCCTCTGCACTTCTGTACGCTCCGCTACTAGCGCTAACAGTGGATGGTGTTGCAAGCTGCGACGACTCTGACGTTTTTATATTTGTTTCTTTTAATTTGTCGCCACACTCGACTACTTCTTTGTCTTTACCTTTTGCCGGTTTTGTGG
>JACCIB010001385.1:0-37078 GCA_018906965.1 Philotrypesis tridentata
AAGGGAGAGTAGGGAGGCCGAGGAATCAAGGGAGGCGGTGGCGGAGCTCGATGCTCTTGTCGGGGTGGAGGAAGGGACCGCTTCGGCGGCTCCTGTAGAGGTAGCTAGTTAGATAATTGATGGAGGAACAATAATGGATAGATAGATAGAACCATGAATGGATAGATAGATAGTTGTTTTTTTTCTTTGGGATTATAGGTAGAGGACAAGGTAGAGGAACGGATGGAGGATGGGGTAGAGGAAGAAACGTTGGAGATTACGATCTCTAACGAGTTGGCCGGTGGACCTTCGTCCCAGGAGGTACGGGAGGAGCCCTACCCGATGTTCCGGGGGGCGAACGGGAAAAGGAGGAGGTACAACCCCCGGCGGCAGCTCACGTTGGATGATTACGAGTCATCAATCGAGCTACCCAGCCGGGAGCGCTCTCCTCTTTCCCCTGGGGTGCCGATCCGCACAGCTCCGGTTGGGAACCGGTTGGGACCGGCTCCAGGCCCAGTGGTCCCCATCCCTTTTTTTAACCCGGGCGAGGCTCGGGTTCGTTGGGAGGCGGGAGCTGAGATGTCCGCGGAAAATCCCCGGCGTGGACTGGTAGTTAATCAGTTTTTTTGAGGATATGGTGGAAATAGTGGATGGGGAGGTCATAGAGGTATTCTTGTTGTATTTCAGTTTTTCAGGCACGCTCGTGAGGAAGAAAGGGGAGAATGCTCCGTCAATTTCTGCGGGGGCGGTACCGCGGACTCCTCGCGAGAGGAGGCGCAGCCGGTGGGAGGCTCCGGTGGAAGCTGGAGGCATCCGGCCGGGAGGACCGGCCTATTCTCACGGGAGCATTGTTCGGTGGTTTAAAGGCCATCGTGACCGATCCGGAGGTTGACCCCCCCTTCGGATCGTGCTTCAATTGTCGAGGCCGGCGGGCATCGTTGGGAGCGTTGCACCCGTGAGAAGAGACGGTTTTGTTTCAATTGTGGGCGTTTTAAAACACGGACATGATGACTGCGCGCGGGTGTGGGGGAACACACCGGGCCTATATGGCGGAATAGGGCGGGCATCAAACCCGTCCGGGCCCGACCGTGGCTCCATCTTACCCCCGCAGGGTCCGCTTCGAGAAAGAGGAGGCGGTACGGGCCTCCTCCAAGCTCGAGGAGGCCGCTCAACTACGGCGACGCGAAGGGAGGCCCAGGAGAGAGGTGGTCAATTCCACCACCAGCCACCTCCACCACTACAGCGGGTTCTGCTCTTGGAGGCGTCACCGATGATTATTTTATTGGCCATACGGCAATTAGTAAATGCGCCACCCGGGGTTCGGGACTTGTTGTTGGCGGCTTTGGCCTCCAGGGCACGATAGGTGCTAAATAAATCGTTTATTCTGAATATAGTGGTTGTATTATTTGAGTGGTTGGTCCCAAATCCATTTGTCTGGCGGTTTTATTTTGTGGCGGAAATGGCAGGTAAGTTTACTTGTTTCAGGTTCCTTATTGGAGGTTTCTCGGCTGGTTATAGAGGATATCTTTTTCAGGTTTGTATGAGGTTGTAGAGGTTTTGGAGGAAAACTTGGTATATTCAGGTATATCCAAGGTTTTGGTTGTGGGGGTATTGCGACGTAGCAATAATTATTGCTGCGTCGTGATACATTATTACACGGCCAGCTGATTCACTCTCGGCGAGGTGACAGCTCCTGTAGCGGAGCCAACGCTCGGTGGGCGCTCGCAGGAGTTGCCTCTGACCGGCCGCGATGCGGATCGCATGATGTGAGCCTCGCGAGTCGCACCTGCGCGGCGCACCGGCGCTCGGGAGGGGGCACCTGCAGGAAGTTAGTTAGCAGCGCACGCGCGATCACATGCACGAGGCTGCGTGTGTGTGCATGAGAGCAAGAGAGAGAATGATGCGGCGCGAGCTGTAGCGAGAGCGGAGAGAGTGGGAGATAGAATTTGTGGCGCGCGTGATAGCGGCGTGAGAGAGAGAAAGAGAGAGCATGTGGCGCGGGCGATGATAGAGGGGGAGGAGCGAGAGAGCGCTCTCGATTAGTCGACCGTGATCGTGTGAGAGTGAGAGGGCGCCTGCTATCAGGGCGATAGATTTGTGACGGACGATGCGTTATAGACGGCGGGGAACTGTACAGTACGACATGGCGATAGAGGTTTTCTTTTCAGCATAGAGGAATATGGCGGAGATTCATTGGAATATTTCAGTTGGTATTTTAGTGGTCAGTATGCAGTGACGCATAAGGATGGATCCATGGAATTTGAATCTCGCGCGTCTAGTTTTCGTTACTATAGGTGGAGCCACCGGATGGGGATCAATTGATTGATTGATTTTTATCAGTAAAGGGGGCGCGAATTACGGAATCAGTTAAGGATATAGAGGCGATAATTGTTTTCTTGGCAATGAATTAATTAGGATTTGTGAAAGAGGGCGCTGGAGGAAACTCACCGATACAGGAATAGATCGGTGGTAGTTCGGGAAAACCAATAGGGATTTTTCTAGGAAGAGGACCAATTATGTAATTTTGGAGGCCGGGGCTTTGCGTTTTCCGTGAAGAAGGAGGGTCGGGTGGAAAACGCGGCATCCTTCCTCGATCGGAGCGTCGGCCTCGGCCATTCCGTTCCTGGAGCCTCTTTTAGACCAGTTCGAGTCGCAATAATTACAGTTCTTTTTCCCTTTGTGGACTTTGTCGATTGAGTAGTTTTGGAAGGAGTCTTAAGCCGCAGAGCCGACGGAAGTTTCTTTTGGAGTTTTGGTGGAATATTAGTAGAGGATTTTTGGTGAGAATTCAGAGTACTTAATATACGGGATAAATATAGAGGAAGATTCGGAGTTGTTGAGGAATACGTGCGCGGCCGATAGAGGAGACATTTCGCGCGTTTTCAGCGGGATGGCGGTCCCTCCCTTTGTTCACTGAGAAGCAAACGTAGAGGAAACTTCGCGGCCCTTTTACTATCTAGCACGGAGAAGCAATCTTGGACTTAGTAATTTGGCCGTGTGTGCCCATGAGTTTATTTCGAGTTTACATTTGTTTGCCAAATGAACTAAATGTATTAACAAAATATAATATAACCGTACTTTATTACCTAATTTCTTGGTGTTCAACAATTTTAACCCGATTGCCACCACATTCCCGCTTTCTAAACATTGCAGGTTTCCACGAGGCTGGGAGAAGTCAGCTGTGCGAATTATAAATTATTTTTGTACATAACTGATATTCCCGTGCGGGCGGGAAAATTCCACGTTACAAAGTGACCCCTTAGAAAACAAATGCTATAACTCAAAAAATTACGATCCGAAAATTGTTATTTTGGAACCTAATTTGTTA
Source organism: Philotrypesis tridentata (assembly GCA_018906965.1). NCBI lineage: Eukaryota > Metazoa > Arthropoda > Insecta > Hymenoptera > Pteromalidae > Philotrypesis > Philotrypesis tridentata. The sequence goes on from JACCIB010001385.1 coordinate 3,308, forward strand.
ATTAAGCCTAAATTTTAATCTTATAAAAAGAAAATCCCGAATTTGTAATGAATAAAAATTTTTTTTTAATAATGGGCGTATCGAAATCGTTACCACTTTGTAATTTTATAGTTAAGCCTAGGCTTCGAATAATTTTGAAAATATATACATGACACAACTGTCGAGTTCTAAGTCTTCGATTTATTGTCTTTTATTTCTGTACTTTTTCTTATATTGCTTTCTCAAAGAGAAAGTTTTGTAATGGCGCAAATTTTTGAAATTAGAAATTCCGATGAGTTTTCATGGTTTACGTGTTTTTCAGTGAGAAAAATATGTTTTTATAAAATGTGTTTATGTATGAATATGTAAGTGTGTACGTCCGTACTTACGAGCGAAAAATTTGTCCAGACCATATCTCTGGAACGAATCGATAGAATAAACTCAAATATGTGTGTAGAATAATTGTGTTCCAACTTAGATCTAGTTATAATTTGGAGACAATTGGCTACTATTTACCACATTTTTTAAAAGAATTTATACGAAATTTTGATATTTTTTTCAAAAAACTACACTTTTCGTCCACATACACCACAGCTGTACAAAATTTAATCCCATATTCTGAAAGATCATTAAATTTCCTTCAAAAATATGTCTACTTGTTGCCACTTTATCATTACTGTTGGATTTTAACGGCGACGCGGACATTTCACAGTTGATTAATATTTTTGATCTATTCAAAACGTAAAACTAACTAAATATTACAAAGAACAACATATTCTTATGTAAAAAGGCCTGTTCTTCCCGAAGTTGAGGTCAGATTAAATAATTGGTACCAAAAATTAAATATGGCCGCGTAAACTTACTTAAAATTCAAGCATCGGCTATGCACTTTTTAATTTAATTTTGCCTGCAAAATAAAATTTTATTTTTTTCAAAAAAGCTTTGTAACGAAAATTGTTGTTCATTTCAATCTTTTAGCAGGTCCTGCTAGTTTTCTGTAATTCAAAATCTATTCCACATATTTTTAATTCACAATAATTAGGAATAGTAAACAGTTAAAGGCACGCATTTTCTTTGAAAAAGCATACTGCAACTTAGTTAGCAGTGATTTTATATTTTGTTTCTAAAAATAATAAATATTGACAGTTTTGTGATGAAGGTGACAATTTTCGTCGAAACGATGATTATTTAACTCAAGCCTTTGGCAAAAATTGCTACCTCGGGGAGCCAATTATCCAACAAGATTTATTTATTTTTTTTATAGCCTACCCAAGTCCTCTATATGAGTCTTACGTGGCTTTTCCTACTGCCTAATATTATACAATCGTACCAACCAATGAGGTTTCCTAGGTGCATGTGTTCCATATGGAAATCTAGTCTGCATGTATCTCGACTGGATCTGCAGTTTAGCTACACACAGCGTACATACTTATCTAGATATACTTATTCTAAATATATAGTAGCTACCAACTGCAAGCATAATTTAATAAAAAAATTATTCTGAATATTTATACAAAATATGCATACCGAACGTTACTAAGTGGACCAAATGTATCGTCTACTTGTGAATCTACCGTTGATCCACGTAGTGAATCTAGTCTATCAAACTTTTTGAATTTTCCTGTTCCAGTTTGACTGTTAGCTTTAATAAATGATTTAGATGTTGCTAAGCTGGATCAAAAAGTGAATATTACTTAGTGTATTTGATATTACTTATAATACTAAGTTTTATATATAATTTTAAATTAAATTAATTACATAAATTATGCAGTCTTAATGAAAGAATATATGAATATTACGTTATACCCCATAAAAATTCTATTCATTTTAATTACTTTTTAAAACGTATTTACTCAAGTAAGATTAATTTTTATACGCTAATTGTGGATATATTGTTAGGATCGTATTTATGGTTAAGTAAATAGGGACGCGCAGGTTACTAATATTTGTTTTTATTTCAGACCTATCCATGATCTGAGAATATTTTATTGAGAAGCTATTATTTATATATTTAGGTTGCGTTTTATTGACAATAGTGCGTTCTATTGTAAGAGTGTAGCGATAGATTGCACTTCATAGAATTGTTGCAGATGGACATGAGATATAGAACAGTGGCTGTATATAGAATTATACAGCCACTGTTGTATGGTTACCAGTCACGTGGATATCGTCGATGGATCGTTGTCTCGTCGCGCCGACGTGAAACAAGAGTTACCTTTATTTCGTGTACCTCGGGCTTAAGGTTGTCTCGTCGTACCTACGTGGACGGAGGTTGTCTGCGTGACTCGGAACCCGCGGTTATCTGTGTTTGTTGTGTGCGGTAAATAGCGTGAGTCTTCGGAGAATTCGTCAGCGAGGACAAGGGGTCCTGGCTCGACGTTCACGTTAGGTTGCGGAGCGAGGGGTGTTGTAAGTCGTCGGACGCGGACACGCTCTCGGCCAAAATCAGGATAAACAGCCGCGGACGGTCTAGGAGTGAGCGATCGCGTCTATAGGAATAAGGTTTGAAAGAAGAGTCGGCGGACATAGAGTGACTGTGCAGCAAAATGGGCAACAGTGTGAGTATAGCCTTGAGACGCGCGAGAGTCGGATATTTTCGGCGGTTATCTGGCGTTTGTAGTCATTCAGTATTTGTATCGTTTGAGGAATTTAGTGTTGTGCGGAAGTAGTATCTCCTCGGCGTTGCCTTGCCCAGAGCGGACGAATAGAGCGTGTATTCTTTTATCAAGCGTGCGGTGACCGTTGTGCCCAGGATGTCTCCCGTTACCTTTCATTGTAGAATAAGTTTTAGTGATGAATAAATGAATGCATTCTAAGTTAACCACCCTCTCTCCTTTCTGCGTTGCGGAGCTGAGCTAGTTAGCCGGCAAATCCGCCTATCACCCGAGTTCGTTGAAAGAGTCGCGAGACTCTGGCACTTTCAGGTAAGTGCCTGGCGCCACCGAGTTTAGGAGAACTCGAGGAGGCAGGCCGGAATATAACGTTGGTATCATCCGTACGGCCGGTCTCATGTATATAACACCGCGGCATGATTAATCAAGATTATAAGATACTACAATATTACTATTGAAGGCTGCATACGCTATTGACATATGCAAATGATAAAACTACTCAATCTATTAAGGAGATCCGATAGCCACTAATGACCCGTCACTAACAGTACGTAACACTAGTAGAAAAGTGATCCAATAAATATAATGATTTACGCAAATTCAAGACATAGTTGCCCTACGTCTCAGCATCATCTATCAATATGCAAAATTTGAAATAGAAATATTCAGGTATCGAAAAGAACGATTCGAATGAAAATCAGTAGCCCATCAGTACACGATGATTCGTACTGATTTTCGTTCCAATCGTTCTTTTCGACATCCGAATATTTTAATTTCAAACTTTAACTTACTTTTGAATACATTAATTGTTATATTTGTTGAGATTCAAACACTTTTCGATCGTACGGTTAGTGACGGGACATTAGCGTCTATCGGAACCCCTTAATTAATTAATAGACCTGGCTTCTTACAACATTATAAGAATATGATGAATGACCCAATAATAATTAATAACTGGGGATATTAGGCACGCTGCAGCATACCGATGTTTCGATGTTTTTTTACGATTGCACGAAGTTTCATCTGTATAAAAACTTTATATATATATATATGGGTGATTCTCTGACAAATCGAGCGTGCCATTTTTTTACCCAAAAAAAATATTTTTAAAACATTCTTTATGAGCCTATGAGTGCCCCTGAATTTTTTCAGATGTTTCCATCTCTTTATTTAAGTTACGGAGGCTCAATGTTGGCATTGTAAGCATTTTTTGCATTTTTTTGCCTATTTTCGTTAATTTTTAGCTCCTCAGGGAAACATTTCTAACGATAAACACGTAGAACATTTTTCTAGTAAATTTGCTCTAGATTAAGGAAAAAAATATTGCCAAAGTCATGTATACCTTATGTATCCAAGATTCAAAGTATTAGTTCTATCATCCAAATTAAAGGTTCTCAAACTCTCCATAGCCCTTCTAACCCCTTCACAAGACTTTATATGTTTATACATATTAACTTGGAATATGTAAATCTCTCAGCAATAAAACATATGTATGCACGTAAACCGTTCCGTATTAAGGGTCCATTGAACAGACAACCATTCTTTTAGTATCACTTCACTACCTTTAATTTTACGAAAATTCCAATTTTAATTTTCAGAAAAGAAAGTTGTGATATCAATAAATAAATTGGCAGGTTTCTTTAATAAAAAACCAATCGTGTTGAAATAAACAAATAAATGAGCGTATAAATATAAAAAATAATATGTAGAATAAAAATTATTCAATATACTATACCGATAGCATGTTGCAGGAAGAAGTTGTAAGGACTTCGATGTGTAGGCTTTTGAATAAATTATTAGTTTTATCCCTATAAAGCGATTACATTTAAGAATTAACATACGATAATGCTAATGTAGTTTATAATATTAAATGAAGTCAACATCAAATAGAACTTTCTGTTAGGTTTACCTTCCACTTCGTGGATAAGTAAATCACAAAAGATTAAATAACATGATGCAGTGAGACCGTGTTGAAATTTTTTGATGGAGAAACTTGCCATCCCGTCCTATGATAGATAATCGATGAATTACTAAATGTCATTATAATCAACAATATACTATAAAATATCAAAATATAAGTCAACTGACCTTTCTATTTTCCTGTATAAATGCACAACTTTAAATACATGTTAAACTGTGAGAATAGTGGCCTCAAATGATAATAGGAATTTTTTTTTAAGTAAGTATAGAACTAAAACTAAATCTGTGAACTCTGACTATATTTCAACATCATTAATTGCTCAAAAACTAAGCTTACAATTATCACAAAATTTTCTATATATGAATTCAGAAATTGGTTACTTACTTTGATTAAGCAAACGTATCATTTGAAAATGTATCCATCGTTACATACAATAGGACGGGACGGCAAGTTTTTCCATAAAACAATTTCAACACTGTCTCACTGCATCATGTTGTTTAATCTTTGGCGATTCACTTATCCATGAAGTGGAAGGCAATCCTAACAGAAAGGTCTATCTGATGGTGACTGCATTTAATATTATAAACTACATTAGCATTATTGTACGTTGATTGTTTTAACGTAATCGCTTTCTAGGGATCAAAATAACAATGTATTCAAAACCCTACACATTGAAGTCCTTACAACTTGAATAAATAAATAAAGACTATGCATCTCTTCGAGCCAAAACTTGTTGATTATCCACGCCAACGTTTCGAACCGTTGCGGTTCCATATAAGGGGCTAAATCCATTACAAAACGATTTTACAATTATATTCAAAAAAATATAATGAAAAATTTATAAATAATTATAATAACTTCTTCCTGCAAAATGCTATCGGTATAGTGTATTAAATAATTTTTATTCTACATATTATTTTTCATATTTATACGCTCATTTATTTATTTATTTCAAAACAATTGGATTTCTATAAAAGAAACTTGACAATTTATTTATTAATATCACATCGTTCTTTTCTAAAAATTAAAATTAGAATTTTCGTAAAATTAAAGGTAGTGAAGTGATACCAAAAGAATGGTTGTTTGTTCAATGGACCCTTAATACGGAGCGGTTTGCGTACATACATATATTTTATTGATGAGAGATTTACATTTTCCAAGTTGATACGTACAAACGTATAAAGTCTTGTAAAGGGGTTAGAAGGGCTATGGCGAGTTTGAAAAGCTTTAATTTGGATGATAGAACAAATACTTTGAATTTTGGCTACATAATGGTTGTGGAGGGTTTGAAAATTATTCTATAATTTAAATAAAGAAACAACCCTATACTTGCCAACATTTTACCTTGAAAAGGTTTTTTTCGGGGGGGGGGGGGGAGATTTCACTACTTTAAAGGAATGCAATACATTTAAAAACCAAGTTATAGTTTATTAAATATATTCTAAATTTATAGCTTTCAGGGTAAGATGTTTTTAAAGCGATTCAGCTACTAACGTAGAATTTATTTATGAACAACAATATATGCACTGAAGTGACCTAACCAGTCATGGCAAAAAAATTCCATTCCGTTATGATCTGTTCAATGTATATAGATAATATAAGATGTCAAGCCAGTCACTTAGACGGATAATATAAGAATTTTCAAGTTGATACGGTTTTGAATTATTGAATTTTGATATTTCTAATCTCTGATTATATCAATACTGCTCAACTATACCATCTTCAAAATTCTTATACTATCCCTCTAAGCAGTGGGCTTAAAAACTTGTATTGTCTTTTTACCTTTTAGAAAGTAGAACATACATTTCCATTGGGAAAAGAGACGCTCAACCCAGATTCTGGAAACTGCCTGTACCCTGGGCATTCTGAAAATTGAAAATAACGATTTTTTAATTAAGCAATTCAATCAGAGGGATAGCATATGAAATTTAAAGTTAATCATCTAGACCAATTTTTAGCTGTTCAATTTTGAATGCCTTAAATGATAATTATTTTGAAATTGATCTGTATAGTAAACTTCAAATTTCTCATGATATCCCTCTGATTGGTATGTTTAATGAAAACTTAGTTATTTTTAATTTTCAGACTGCACAAAATACAGTCCATTTCCAGAATATGGGTTGAGCATCTCTTTTCCCAAGGGAAATGCATGTTCTGCATTCTAAAAATCAAAAAGGCGATACAAGTAGTTGTTCAGCCCCCAGCTTAGAGGGATAGTTTAAGAACTTTTAAGATGGTACAATTGAGTAGTATTGAGACAATCAGAGATTAGAAATTTCAAAATTAAAAAAATCAATTTTTACTGGGCCGTATCAACTCGAAAATTTATATACTATCCCTCTGAGTGTCTGAATTGGCAACTTACTAGTTCTCATTATACCAAACAAAACATGCCTTTCTCTTGGAAAAAGTCTCGTTACGTCTGGAAACTGAATGTACTTGCTCTCTCAAAATTAGGGAAAACTTCTAAACCACTTGTCTTCTGAACTTATATAATAATTATAAATCTTGAAAAAACATTTTTCACATCACTAGCTTCTCACAAGAATTCCTCCCCTTTATAACGTGACAGTTGCGTAACCTCCCAATAGAAATAGGAAAACTTTGACTGGAAATTCTATAAAAACTTTCTTTGATACTTAAAGGATGATAATACAATACTTTCACTAGCTTGTCACATCACAAGAAAATTCTTTCCTCGTATAACCTGATAGGTTTATGCCTTCCAATAAAACCTGAAAAATAAAAGAGAACATTTTAACAGAGAATCCATTCACAAAATGTTTCATTATATTAAGTACGATTTATAAAAAAGTAAAACTAAATACTTATCTAGTTCTAGCCTATTAGTCATGTTTGTGGGATGCCTTAACGTATATTTTTGAAAATGAAATCACTTCACTAGTTACTTATTGTATCATGAGAGACAGGTGGAAGGATAGTCCTTTTTGCTAGAGCTTAATTTGCTCTCTCTTAAAAAATGCTTTTTAAAATTGGTATTAAATGGAACTAAATAAAAATGAATAATGGGCATGGATATATTGATTATAATTAATGTTTTATTATTTTTTATATAAATCAATAATTGACTTTCATATAAATATCCTTGAAACTATTGTATATTGAGTATGTGACACCCGGATGCGTTTTCAAAGTATAAAATCTTGTTTAGTTTATTTTAGTTATTATAAACGTTAAAACTGATTGTATGGGGATATTCTATAGCATTTTTATAATGCAGTGCAACAAAATTTCGATGGGTTATGCTAATATTTCACTGTTTCACCTAAATTTTTCGATGCGCTAAACAAGTCATTTTTAATAAACTAGTTTTATTTAATAAATGAGCTATTATATTTATTTCTCACAGAGAAACCAAGGCCTCTCACATTCTGGGACTTCCACAGGTTCTTTTGTAATGAGTTAAGCGATCTTTTCAAATTTTTTGGCTTCGATATTGATGATCGATCAAGCTGAAAAATTGATTTTAAGGCTTAAAAGGTTTATACGTAGAAGCAAACTTAGATATATGACTTTGGCAATATTTGTGCCTCAAACTAGAGAAAATTTGCAAAAAATGTGTTCTATGTATTGTAATGGTGCGAGGTCGCGAAGGCGGCAGGGGACGAGTTATCGAAATAATGAGATATCCGTGGATTAAAAGAGAACTAGTGAAAATATATTGTATTAAAAAGAATACACAGAGCTCGATCTTAGGAGCGGTCGTGCGACACCGCACACTACGCGAGAGAGAGAGAGAGAGAGAGAGAGAGAGAGAGAGAGAGAGAGATGGGGCTCAATCGCCCGAATAACGAGAGTGATAGAGAGCTCGTACTTACAAGGTCGCACGTCGGTGCCGGGAGGTGGTCGCAGTCTCGTAGCTGTCGGACGCTGCAGTCGTCCTGGCCGACTCAAAGTGAAGTTTCACGCAGGAGGACGAACTCCGGGCGGTCGAATAGGACGAGATAGGTCGCAAGCGGGTGCGTAAAAGGGACACGAAAGTGTGTGGTAAAGAACCGGCGCGAAGGATCGGTGAGGATCGTTCGGACGCTACCGCAATACTAAATAATTGTACGCGCGCGATACCGGAGGACGCTCCGGTCCTTGACACGGCATTGTCATATTTTGGCAACGCGTAATCGATGGACCGGCAACGTCGCGGGTGGGAATACGCGTGCTCTCTCTCTTTCTCTCTCTCTCTAAATATCGGCCTAATATAGGCACTCTCTCGCTCTCTCTGTCTCTCTCCTAGAGTAGTGTCCGCTGGTGGTCGCTGGAACAAGAAATGTATTAGTACAAGTAATAAGGCATACGCCCGGAGAGGCGATAACGTGCTTACTATATATGCGACCGTTATAGTATTTATCGTTAAAAATGTTTCCCTGAGGAGCTACAAATTAACGAAAATAGGCAAAAAATGCAAAAAATGCTTACAATGCCAACTTTGATCCTCTGTAACTTCAATCAAAGGGATGGAAAAAATCTGAAAAAATTGAGGGGCACTCATAGACTCATAAAGACTGTTTCAAAAATATTTTTGGGGGGGGGGGGGAGTGGGTCAAAAAATGGCTGGTTCGATTTGTCAGAGAATCACCCAGATGTTCGGTTTTTTATGGGTTGGCCATTTTTTCAGTCCGTTCCAAGGTTTATGCTTCATTTCTATCATCACATTTTCCCTTAGATGAAGTTTCTAAGCATTAAAAAAATTATTGTACTATAGACATATTAACGTTAACGAGGACTATCAACACGAACGAAATTTACTCTATAAGCTAATATTCAATGAAATGAAGAATTCGGGATGGAGTGAACAATTGTCGCCGACCTGCTCACCATGAGGCAGGAATAGGCCCATGTGAATGCTCTCTCTCTCTCTCTCTCTCTCTCTCTCTCTCTCTCTCTCTCTCTCTCTCTCTCTTTATGCTTATATGCATGCATATCCTGTCATATACATGTACTTATACTAGGAGGATATCCGCCTGCTCGCTCCGCTCCTCAGTCCCCAATTTAGGTTTGGTTTGAATACTTGGTATTATTTTGGTTATTGTTTGTCATATTGAGATTATTTCAATCGAAACTTGAAACTTTGGTTATAATTTTTTTCATTATTCTCTTTAAATATTTGCTATTATTTCGTTATTATGTTTTCACTCCGCTCGGCACCTGCTATATTAATTTTTAAACTTACATTTTGGTAATGTTCACATAAAAATAAATTATGGAAACATAATTTAGATAATAGTAATCTTAAAATTACATCTTTGAAATATATATTCGTTTCATTGACTATTTTCGAATAAAATAATTTTTAAAATTTATTTATTACTGTGGTTTTCGTGCTAAAGAAAAATGTGACACTTTTGTAAATAAAAACTTATAATGTTCACGAAAAGCTTCTTTTTTACGAGATTCTTCTGTAACTGCCCATTGTCACATTAATTTTTATGATGTTTATGCTTGTAATGCTATGACATAGATTTCAGTTAAAAAGAGTAGGAAAAGTATCATTACATAGACATAAAAAAGGGAAAAAGAGGGAAAGCAAGGTTCAGTTTGTTTTCTACACCATTTATCTGTCACTTCCACTCATCAGCTTCACTTTCCGTTCCCTAGCTGACACCTATTACCTCCAGCAATGACTTCCACCTTCCACCTATCATCTGCTCTTATCATCTACACTTTCTACTTATGACTTCAATCATGACCTTCACTTTTCATACGCGATATCCACCTATTAGCTTCAGATATGATTTCCAGCCTCACCTACCACCTTAAGCCATTACCTCGACTATCCACCTTTCACATTCATGATCATCTTCAATAATAAAGTGTACCGTCTACATAGTACCTTCAACCTCCAACTATATCCATCACCTATGACTTTTAGCCTCCATGTACCAACTCCAACCCTAACCTCAAACACCCACCTATCATCTCTACCTGTCAACTACACCCTCTAATTGTCACCACTAGTCGTGACTCCATAACCCACCACATATCACATTTATTGTAAATCATATCCTTCAACCTCCACCTATGCTGTCTACTGATGATTCCAATCATAATCTTCACCCTCCATGCATACTCCCAACCTATCACCTTTACCTACAAATTCGACTCTCCGTCTATCGCTCGACCACCTATTATCTCCACCTATGAAGTCCGCTCTCTACATAGCACCTTGGCCTTTCATATATCGCCTACAATTATAGCCTCCACTCCACAGATTTTCTCCATCTATTACCTATATATACAGTAATCCCGTCTAAAAAAATTAGGCACATTTGTATGCATATTTTATGCTCAAATTTCCAAATATATATCTCCACAAAGTGCAGAAATGTATACATTTCTGCTTGTACCTTTTCTGTACATAGATTCCGCCTGTATAGAAGTGTGCAGGAATGTATGTAGAATGTTGTGTATAAAATTATTGTTGGAGGTGAGGAGGGGTTAATGGCACAAAATTATAAAATCTTCGATTACTTCTGTTTACTATCCTTTTATTTATTTACAATCTCGCTCTTTTATGACGCATTTAGTTATGTATAGCGCACTTCAATCTTCTCTCATCCACTTATTTCACATATTTATAAATACTGTAGACGCTCCTCTTATTCGACGCGCTCTCTGCAAAGTCTCGAATTATTCACTTCTATTCCCTTTTGCGGTTTTTCTTTTCGGGGCTTATAAGATCCCCTCGACAATGTATACATCCAAGCTTGGGCACCGGTAACAGTTAAGTCACAAACTGCTGTCGGAGACCTGTTCGACTAGTTAGAAGCATCGGCCACCCGCTTCTGAACGAGTCTACACACCTTTTCTTAATCGTGATAGACTTTCACAAATTATACGTCGATAGTCAATTTTGCTACGTATGGGTAATCCTCGCTTTAATTCGATCCTGTACGCAACAATTATGCATCAAATTTTCAACTAAATCATCACCATTAAACCATCATTATTATTACCATCATCATTATTCAGTTCCAATTTATTCATGAAGATTCGGTAAAAATAAAAGAAAACTATTTTTCGAATTTGAGAGATTTACTTCATTGCGAGTGATAGGCTGTAGGCATACCAACTCATAGGCATCCCATCTCACCCCCTCTCCTAGAATATTGAGTTGGGAGCGAACTCACTCCCTCTACTAGGATAAAGAGTTGGTAGGGATTGAGCTAGAACAGTATAGAGAGAGTGGCAAATCCCTTATCGAGCTCTGAAACGGGTCCAGATGAAGGATATGAGAAACTCTCTCTCTCTCTCTCTCTCTCTCTCTCTCTCTGTCTCTCTCTCTCGTGTAAGGTAAAGCCTGCAATGGCTCAATCTCGCTTGACTTTTTCATCCGATCACTCAATGCAACGATTAAAAAGATATATGGCAGCATACTGCTGTCTATATTTACATACGAAACGCACACTTATTTTTACTCACCCAGAATTTAGAGGCGAGTTTATAGTAACGGAATCACCTTGCTGCGCTCGTATATATTTTTCATAGTTTTAACCTGCTGTGCTCACCGATTTTTTTTCTCACAGGTAAAGCCTGCAATGTGTAACGTCGCTGCGAATTGTCAAAAAAAAATAATTTTCCGTTCTCATGAATAGCCTCGAGTCTCGAGATGATTAGGCTATTAACACAGCTGTATCTCCCTAATGACCCTAGGAAATCTAGAGCCTAGGCAAATATTTACCGCGCTCTACTCGAGAGCAAAAAAAAAATACGTATATCTCTATCTTTCGGCAAGCGATAGGGACCACACATCTCGGTAAAACCGGATCGTTAATAGCACCCAAAGTTTTATACCTAGGAGCTGCATTAACGACGTCGATATACGCATATTTACCTTCGAACTAAGAAAAGTGCACTGCCGCTATTTGTAATGCAGTAAACGTAATAATTCCGAAACGCAGTATTGAAGGTCCTCACGTTTTTCTTCTGGAACAAACATAACAAGATAGCGTGCGAGTACGTCGAGTAAAATAGAGATAGTAATAACTATAAATAATAGTAAATAATAATAGTAACACTAGATATAAGAAAAGCGTATGTACGCAACTATTTACTCTTAGATATAAGCAAAGCGTACTGCACCGAAAATTTCTGGAAACAAGCTGTAAATTCTCACGGTTGTTAATAACTCCCAAGAGCAACTACATCCTTGCGTGGGACCACGCTAACAAACCTTTCAACTTTTTTTTATAGATATGAATACAAAAACTATTTTTCTCCTGAAATTATGCATGTGCAAACGTTTCCATTAATATAGTAAATTAACATTCATTATGTATAACCAATAATATTAAGAGTATTATCACTCTGATATAGAACTTTCTCTACACAAAAAAATTTTTTTTGTCTTTGTATTTTTAGAATAAGAATCATTATGAATAATAGTAAAAATTACTAAACATAAGAAACTCCAAGTGAGAGCCGAAAGAAAAGAAGACGCAGAAAATCTGCACAAGTACAAGAAAATCGTACTTGACGAACCCTCTCTTCAAGAGAGATCGAACTAATTTTCCCTCTGTTTCCATTTTCACCCTCCCCAAACTAGGAGGATCTTAGGCCACAGAGTGGGCCCAAGATAAAGCCGACAGCTACCATTGGAAAGATTAGAAGGACGGGGGATTCCCTAATGTTCTCATTGGAAAATTCTCTCTTCCTAAAAATTCCAAGTGTACTCAAGGGCAGGGCTTGCGTTGTCCTTTAAAAACGGCTTATTAACCCTCTAAGATCAGTTGTTTCATGGCTTCTGTTCCAGAGAACACATTCGAAACCATTTGTAATCCCGCTCCAACATACGAGATCATCCAAGCTCATCGTCAGAAAAATCATAAGCCAAAACGTAGGTCCACATTTTAAAGCTTTTTTCTTTTATTATTTTAATTTACATTAAATAAACGAAAAGTATCATGAAAGTATCATTAAAGTATCATAAAAGTATCATGAAAGTATCATGATAGTATCGTGAAAGTATCGTGAAAGTATCGTGAAAGTATCGTGAAAGTATCGTGAAAGTATCGTGAAAGTATCAAGAAAGTAAGATGAAATTTAACTACTTACACATTAGGTAAATATTTTTTTATCCATTGCACTTTCTGTTCTCCCTTTACGTCAATTTTCTTTACTCCTTGGGATAAATTTCAAAATTTTTTGCACGCGATCATAGGGGATATCTCCACTATCCCAAGCTAATCCATAATGATACTTTTCTAGCCAATTAACAGTACATTTTCCTTCTTCGGTAAGTTCTTCCTATTTCATTGGAGGCTTAAAATAATAGAGTATCGGTAAAGCAGTATTCTACAAATTAAGAAAACAGACTTCCTTAAAAATAAAAGAATCGGATGCTATTCTTTGGAATCCTTAAATGTCATAATGTAAACATTATTATCTGGACAAGGTAATAAAACTTTTGTAAACATCGCATCATAATCACGCGTTCTAGCCATGTTTAAGGTCTTGTGTTCGTCGCAACAGAGAAGTAAACTGAAGAATGAAAACGAAGTGACTAGCATCCTGATTTTATAGCTAGAAACTCAGCGTTTGCTCTTTAGGATTGGTTCTGCCGAAAAAGAAATTCTCTGCAACGCTTCATCCCTTGTGTCCTCAGCTTACTATTGGTTGAGTACTAAAATTACCGAGCTCCCATTGGCTTAAAGACGAAATTTTCTTCCACTACTTCTCCCAGCAACGACAGGTACAAAAGTAAGAAAAGCTTACCATTGGTTAAACGAAAAATTTTCCCTTCTTGTCTTTACCGTTGGTTTAAAGACGAAATTTCCTCCTACCTCCCCAGTCACAACTGGTATAAAAATGAGAAAATTTTCTTGGACGAGACAGTTTATTTTCCACATTGAAGAAATATTTGAGTGAAGAAGTATGGCTTCGATCGTATTTTTTGAAGGACTTGTTTAAGTTTTTCGCGATAGATTACAAAGTATATTGATGAATTAAGCAACCAGGATATTAATTATTGGTTAGATGTATGCAATTCCATTATAAAGGAATTGAATGAAAAGATTGAACAGTGCAATCTTAAATGAGGAGAAAAAAACAAAAGTGTGAAACTTGTATGGTCCATCTATCGTGTGTTCAGTAAGTAAGCAATAGTCGAATGGCGTGACGTGCAGTCAGCTTTTCAGAATCGAATAAGGACTGGTGTAGTAATAAATATAAAACATAAAGATATTTTAAGTTTTTTAAACGATGCATAGCAGCTTTTCAAAGACAAGTCCAAGCATGCTTAGCAGAATATAACGCGACAAAAGTAAATTCTAATTTCATTTCAGAGTTTTCTGTGCAGAAAAATGGTGAACAAACGGTAGATATTAAATATTTCACCAGCGAAAGTGCAATAATATATTTATCGACTAACTTAGAGGAATGGTTTAAGGATTGCACCAAAGATCCTATTCTTTCACAATTAGAAGAGTTTCAAGAGAAGGACTCTGTATGGACATTAAAAAGTATTATTAGTTCATGTATAAATATGAAAAAATATACACCATTGAAAGGAAGCTCATATATTCCTCTTCCAAAATTTATAGAAAAGAAAAAAACATGTGTTAATGTTCATAACACTGATAATGAATGTTTCAAGTACGCAATACTTTCAGCTCTATATCCTTGTGAATCTAATGCTCATAGAGCGAGTAATTATCATATTCACCAAAACAAACTTAATTTTGATGATATAGAATTTCCAGTGAAACTAAAAGATGTATCAAAATTTGAAAAACTAAATAATATCTCTGTAAACGTGTACATGCTTAAATTGTATGGACAGAAATACGAAGTATCGCCTTGTCACATTACAGCAGAAAAGAAGATGAAACATGTAAATTTTCTGTGAATTCAAAATTTTTACATCAATGAATATGAAGAGGTCAATTACGCTGATGATGACTATGCACCTACATATCACTATGTTTGGATAAGAAGCATGTCTAGGCTTTTAAGGTCACAAATATAAAAAATGAATAAAAAAGCTTTCTTGTTGTTTGAAACTGACTCTATCGCTCGATGATGGTAGATTGAAAGGATAATAAAATGCGTCTCTTCGAGCTAAAATGTTTATACTACGCCATACGTTTCGGGGTAATTTTACCCCCTCATCAGTGGCAAGTTTAAAAAATGAGTCGTGCGCTACATCGACGACGTGAAAACCGCAGACGGCGAAAGAATGACGCTCGAAAAACTTTAAACAAAAGTAATAAACGCGACCGGTGCCACTCGATGGTAATGTGGCACCGGCCAAGGACAAAAGTCAACTGAAAAAAGCTTTCTATTGTGAAAGATGCTTACAAATTTTTTTTTTTTTTTTTATGAAGAATTACTCGAAAAACATGATAATAATTGTAAAAACATGAATAACTGTCGAATCAAATTTACCCGACTCTAAGAACAACATTCTCAAATTCGATGATCACAGAAAGAGTGAGAAATAGAGGCGTTAAAGGAGCGGAGCTGATAGGTGAATAATACGGACGAGGGGACAGATAGGGTGGGCTACTCCCTACGGAACTAACAGTGAGGTAGTAGGTACTGTTACTGTCTCCCTTCGAGACAGGACTGGAGGCGTTGGTATACTGGTAACTCACTGAGGACAAAGAGAAAAAAAATTTTTTCGGTATTACTTAATTATTGTAGGCGATATAAACGAATGTTTTTATTTTCATGTAATCTAAAGGAAGATTCTAATTTTAATTATATTGGTAATCTTACTTATCTAAATGTAAGTAATACTTGTTAATGAATGGAAGAGAAGTAGAATTAGGGTTAAATGAAATTAAGATAACGTTTTTATTTTTATAAACAAACCCCCTTATTTTTTATTTATTGTTTTTAAAAGGTACCGTTTAGGGGCTTACATAAAAAGAATAATACGATATAGCTTAAATTATTTATGTTAAAAAAACAATAAAGGTAAAGAAAAATGAATATAAAACTAGTGAATTATTATGTTAAATTTTTAATTTCTCAAAGACTTTCCCTAGCTTATCTATTTCCGAATTATGAATTGTTTTATTTGAATTTAATTGTTGAAAACCGTGCAAGGTAGCTTTTGTTACGCTACATAACAATCCTTTCACGATTCTTAGTTCTGATTTTAATTTTGAGATCTGTTCAGACACGAAATATTGCTGTTGAATTAAAGTACGCTGAACACGATCTTGGGTACATACTTCATCATATACGTTATTGATTTTTATTTCGGTTACAATATTCTCAGCGGTTTGCTGAGAGCTAGATTCTTTTTTCAGAAGCTAATTCTGATACTATGCCTTTTATGACCTCATCTAACAATGTCCTAAACCTATTCTTAAATTTTATTTGATTCCCGTTCCTCGATAGCTGTCTCTAGCTCGCCTAGTCTCTCGCTGATTTCCGAAGGCAAAAGGTCAGAAATGAAGGAAGGACGCACTGTAAAATAAAAAAAATGTCGTTGACTTTTGGTTGCCTGTATTTGATTTATTTCCAACTATTCTCTAAAATATTTGAATTATTCTCAGTATTGTAAATTTGTCTGAAGCTTCATCTTAAGGGGACTGATACACCTTTAAAATGTTAAAAAATGAAAAATTGAATTTTATTATTTTATAACTTGAAATTGTTTAAATAATGTTTTATACAATGGTATTAGCTTATATATTATATTATAAACATAAACAATGTTTATATATGCCATATTCTAGGTACAACATGTCTTCGAAAGCCAAAATCCATGAATTCCATATTTTTCATACACCGTAGACTTTAGTTAGATCTGGGCATCGGAGAACACTCTGGCAGGCTCAGATGTGCTTCAAAACATGTACAACAAATAATTAAGATTCAAAAAAGTTATAAACAATTTCAGAAGAATATTTATAATTTTTTACTTTTTTTAATTAATTTTTGTAATAAATTGTTTATAACTTTTTTGAATCTTAATTATTTGGGAACCCCCACACTCATCTGGAAACTACATGATTTTAAAGTACATCTGGACCTGCCAGAGTATTCTCCGATGCCCAGATTTAACTAAAGTCTACGGTGTATAAAAAAAATGGAATTCATGGATTTTGGCTTTCGAAGACATGTTGTACCTAGAATATAGTATATATAAGCATTGTTTATGTTTATAACATAATATATAAGCTAATACCATTGTATAAAACATTATTTAAACAATTTCAAGTTATAAAATAATAAAATTCAATTTTTCATTTTTTAACATTTTAAAGGTGTATCAGTCCCACCTTAAGGGGTTATGATAGTGTTAAAATTTTGAAAATATCCTTTTTTTTATTCACTTTTTTCACAGTTAATAGTCCATAGAAAATCGTTCTGAAAGCCGTTTTTTGCTAAAAAAATTTGCCTCGTAGATATCGACAAAAAACTGACAAATCTGTTTCAGGTAAATTTTTGAAAAATCGTGATTTTTAAATATTTTAATTAGACCAAACTTGTGAAAAGGATTGTTCTACCATACTTTTTACAGAGTTATTTCATGAGGAATCTTACTGAAAATACGACTTAAAAACCGTTTTACAAACCGTTTTTTTCTCATGAGTTATGAATTTATTTCCGTAAAATAAATAAAATCCGTAAAATAAATAAAATCTGTAAAATTAATTTTTCTATGTGTGATTTTATGTTAATAAACTCAATGTGTTAAAGTAAAGGCATTCAACAAATTTGTATTTGCCACTCGAACAGGTTATGCCTCACAGCGTCCGGTCGAGAATGAAGATTACTGTTTGATCGGTATAGTAGAATTTTCTGTAAAGCAGCTGAAAGCAGCCAAACAGCTGTTATTCATCCAAGACACTAGATCAGTGCAGTTAGTCTGCTTGCTGCTGTAACAATGCTTATGACCTTAGTGGTGTTGTAAAAACGCAAGAGCTTCTGCAGAGTACAAAAATTATTCAGATAAGTATTGGAAATTAATTAGTAATAATTGTGTCGATAATGAGCTTTTTCTTTATTGGTTTATTTTTTGCTTTAAGGTATACGGGTACACGCCGGCAAGATGGAAGTTTATATTAACTATCTGGAGAATTATTTTGCATGCTCTTCAACAACTTGAAGTGCATTTAATAATCGTAAGTATTGCATGTATCTGTAATTTATAAGCATAACTTGCTTATGAATAGGTAACGAAAAATTTTATTTTATTTTCAGCTTCTAAATACTATTATCCCTGATAGTTTCTGTAAGTATAGCTGAGTTCATTTGTACAATTTAAGTTATAAACTTTACATGCCTTTTACTCAAATTTAGTTTATTCATGCTTTTTATGTACTTGCCGCAGCTTTCTGAAGGAACCGTACCATCAATCCTGATAAACCAAAATGGGAAACCTTCCTTAGGAGTATGGTCAGAAACTGAGTGGAGCAGAATAGGCAAAGATAAATTCAAAGTGAATGTTACGTATGTTTACATATGTAACATTCACTATAATTACTAATATTGTCAATATATGTTTAATTAATTATATTAATTTTGTGTTTTTCAGAAATCTGTTCCACTTAGTCTGAGACTAGACCTATAAGGAAGATTTAGCACTTTGATTTATCAGGATTGATGGTACGGTTCCACCAGAAACATGCAGCAAAACAAAAGTGATGAAAATCATGATTTTTGGTAAGCAAATACCTTGAATTATTTTTAAATGTTACTTTATGGATATTATTTATGCATGAAAGTGATGTATAATACTTGTATTTGAAAGCAAAAATATAGTTGTTAGTGCACCTATATATCTATTAATTTTTTTAAACACTAACAATTTTTCTTTTTTTTCAGGTTTTAACACTGTCATAACCCCTTAAAGAATTCTTAATATCTTAGAATAGATAGTATTCTTAATTAATTAAATTTACTTAACATTATGATTGAACAGGAAGTAGAAGTATAGGGCAATTACAATTGATTTGGTATTATGGGTCAGTTACTAATAGCAACGATTAAATATTGAGACGTTAATATTTAAATATTTTAAAAATTGATCTTTATTACTTAATTATGTTAGGTTTACAAAAATAACTCACATGTATTTATTTAAATAGATTAAGGCGTAGTAAAAAGGGTAAGGTTATTGTTTTTTTCTTCTCTCTTTTTTTTATATTACAATTTTAATCAATAATTGATAATGTATTGAATGCCTCGCTTAGATTATTCAATTGTGTAGCAGACACAGGTAGGTTCTGATTAATCTGCAGGAACCCTTAACGTGTTGCCCGAGTAGTAGAACAGATGAGGGTTCTCTGCTCCGTCAGTTCATTTTGTAAGATCGTCTCTTTAGTACGTAAGTCTTTTATTCGTCGATTGGTACGGTCGTTTCGAATTTTACTAAGACGATGTTGATTGTGGTTAACCTACCGGAACTCCAGTAACGCCTCCCTTTCTTCATTAAATAAGTCCAGAGATTTTTTATGGAGTTCCTCAGTTTCGTCTATGCGAGAATAGAGTGCGTCTACGTATCAATTTAATTGACCTTGGAGGTTCTGTCGGTGATTGTGTAGTCGGTCTAATGTAAAATCTGTCCGTTCGTCAAGCACGTCCGCTCGGTCATCGAGTTCGTTTACTCGGTTGTTGAGAACCACCTGCTCTTCTCAGACTTCCATTAACTCCCTTCGTAACTGGAGCACCGTGGTGTCAAGTGTCTCCAATCGAATTAAAATTTGTCTAAAGACCGTTTCCGTGGTGTTCATCTACGACAAGCATACGAAGGGTTTCACAATTTCAATTTATTATTAATATTAATAGGGCATGCAAGATAGATAGCTTAATTGAATGGTAGATTCATTGATAAGTAACAATAGTAATGGTAAATTAAATTAAGTTTTTTTTATTTATAAGATTAAAGGGGTGTAGTTAGATTTAAAATATATAAAATTGTATTTAAAATATAGTACTAGAGCGAAGCAATTCTTGTAATTCTTTTGATTGATTTTCTAATATTGTATGTTTTTATTAGTTTATTCATGTCGGGTGTCCGTATTATGGCAAACTCCCGCTAGAATGTGGCACGTTTCGCTCTCAAAGTTGATTCTGTCCTGAATTCCTTCTATTGCCTCTAAAATTAATTGCTATGTCAGTTTGAAAACATGATATTTTCGATAACTGTTAACCGATTGCTGATTGTTCCCGCTACGATTTTATAGATAAATTTATGGACAAGACTTTCTTATTTAAACAGGGTAATTATATAGGAAAATTTTCGAAGACGTCTAAATTGTCAATTTAATCCCTAACTTTTACTTTTCTCGTCTCTGTTCAAAAAGAAACGAATTATTCTCTATTATCCATACTTCTTTGGATTCAGTGAGGAAAAACCTAGGATTACTACCATAAGGAATAAAGAACGGTGCTTCCACCTGGTTTTCGTGATTATCTTCTTCGGATTCTAACCAACGGTGAAAGTGTTGAGTCACCTTTTTATAAGCGTATAGTCCTTGTATTATTGTATTTACCTTATCTTGCGTTTCAAGAGTCGATGGTAATATCGTTACCTCATTGACTTGGCACTTGAAATAATCAGGATTAACAATTGCTATTTTATATATGCGTGTTCCTATCCGTTTAACAAGATATTGTGGTAATTGTATAAGGGTTGCTGGACTGATAGCCTTTTTCTCTATTCTCAAATACTCATAATCAAGCTTTTTATACTCAATTAGTTTTTTAAGATAATTATTATCAAAATTTCCATTTACTGCATATATTTTTATGTCAGTATTGGGATAATTCGCCTTGAATGCTTGATATAAATGATAAGCTGATCTGAAATGCAGAATATTGCATAATAATTAGTTCAAATTCTGCATCTCTATATAGCTTCATTAAATACCCTTCTTTTTGTATTGCAGTTAAAATATTTTTCCTCTAACTAATACAAGAGAAAACTTTACTAAATTTTATTTTATTAGGATATTGAAATTTCGTTAGTTAATTTTATGAGCAGTATATAAGTTAAAATTATTTTTTTTTTAAATTTAATTATGATTAACTATTAACATAAATTATTTAGTCTTCATAACTGATGGTTTAATAACCAATAATTCTATTATGTTGCGTTAGTTACTTAAATTTATTATTTTATTAATATTTATCGCAATGAAATTTTGTAATTTAATTAATTATATGTGAGGTTATAAACGTTGATTAATTTGTTCTAATTTACTAATTGCCATTAGTATCCTATATAATAATCAATATTTTTAATGGCTGATACTGTTTATAATCCGTTTAAATAAATGAAGAATCATTAATAAATGCGAAACTCGATTGTACGCATAGACGCAAGACTAAAAAGGACATCCGTTCCAGTGACATGTCTATGTCGTATTAGGCTATACTACTCGAGAATTTACTTTCCGTACGCGCGAACAGACCTTTCCGCTCAACCGAGTTGATGACCTCATAAACGAACTGATCGCTCCGCTTCGATCGAGTTATCGAGCGCACAAACGAACAGACCGCTCTGCTTCGATGAAGAGAGAAGGAGACTTCAGCGAAGATCGTCAGGCCCGCTCGTCAAAACGGCTGTAACCTAATGAGTAACAATGTCATCTATTGGCGATTGATCTTACTCGCATTATCATAAGAGGGTAAAACCCGGAGAAGATACCAACTACTTTCTGAAAATTACTTTATATGATTGTTGTAATAAATAAAGGAATAACAAATCACATTGGAATTTTATTTCGCACTATAAACAGTAACAACATTTCCGAATAGAACAATCGTCCCGTAATTCGTCGACACAACGAAGCTTAAATAAAAACCTTAAAGCTTAAACCCAAAAGCTTAAATAAAAACCTAATCCTTAAACTAAATCTAAAATTACAACTAAAACCTAAACTAAATCTAAACCCCCGGAGGGGGGCGATGATCGTATGTAAGTTTTATTGTATGTGTTACCAAAGTATTAATGGTCGTGGTATCTAAAGTGTTTTGCTAGTATTATTTTGCCGTGAGTTCAAATCCCGTACAAGAACTTTTTTTTATATTATAATATTGTTTGTATGCAGGTTTGTAAGCCTTGGCAGTTATTAATCATAGTAATAATAGAATATTTCAATATGAAATAACCATAAGTATATATATATATATACATGGATTATCTTAATAATTAATTTTATGTTTATTAATTATTTTTAAATATAAAAATTATATTTTTTTATAATTCTGAATATAAAATATAATACAAACTTTTTTTAAATTTCTTTACAAGACGGTTTTCCGCGAACAGTCCTCACTAGCTCGAGTTTTCAGTATTTCGCGGAGTGCGAATTTCTACTAAAACATGCAGCAAACCTAACTTCGAATCAAAACATTAAATTTTCGTTTTTTCTCATTTTCGTTGTGGCTGACGAGCCGTTCAGTCGTTAGTCTGCATCAAAAGTATTCGTGCGTATTATTATATGTTTTATAGTATTGTAAATGATTTAATTCGATAATTACGTTGCAATAAAGATGTCGTGTTTTATACGTGGGTGTAATTCGAAATTAAAACGAAAAAGCAATGATAGTGAACTGCACGTTGATATGTTTAGACCCACATCAGTAATATACCCATTCGAACTTTTATGCACATCGTTGTGTGACATAAACTTGCATATTTAATCATAATATATTTATTTGTATAGGATGCCGTTCTTAAGTTATGGAGAAAAGCTGTCCCAAATGGGGACTCGTTGAAAAGTTTTCATCGTATTTGCGAAATACATTTTAAGAAAGAGGAAGTTGATAAAGATTTTATACATGTTCTTCCTAATAGTAAAACATTAACTTTGGCAAAAGATAAATGTTCCTAAAGAATAGGTTCTGTGCCTTCAATTTTTCCATCTTTTGAGAGTGCGAAAAATGCTGATAATAGAGAAGCACAACCCTGCTTTGTAGAGGGAAATTTTTTGCCTAAACCAAGTACCGCATGCTGTGAGTATATTTATTAAATATTATTGTTACATAAGATTAAACAATAAATTTGTAAAATTACTTTATTTGATATAACTAGCGCGCCACATTCGACCTTCGGCCCTTCGGGCCGAAGGTCTCAGTGGCTTGCCGCCTTGCATCGCTTCGCGATGCAAGGCATGCAAAACGCGAAACGAAAGGCGCTTCGCGCGTTTCGCTTCGCGTTTTGCATATAAGGCACGACCGACGCTCGCGCTTCGCGCTCGCCCACTGTTCGCGCTTCGCGCTCACCAGATCCCCCTACATTCGCGCTTCGCGCTCACCTGGTTTGAAATTTTAAAAAATGCTCGCATATTTTTTGTACGTATGGGATCAAGCTCAATTTTGTTCTGTCACGATATTAGCATAGGGAGAGATTGTAAAAAAAAATTTGGCTCGATTGGAGTTAATGTCGCAGAGATAATCGAGATCAACTGAAATTTTTATTTAAAAAAATTAGTTTTAGGGTTTTACAACATATTGAATTACTCTGAACGTATAATGATTATAGTCAAAAATTGTATTTTTAAAATATCTACAACTTTTATGTTGAACATTTTTATGTAAAACGTATACGTAAAAAGTTTTATGATGTTAAACGAATTATTTTAATGTGAAAATTAAATATTATTGTTACATAAGATTAAACAATAAATTTGTAAAATTACTTTATTTGATATAACTAGCGCGCCACATTCGACCTTCGGCCCTTCGGGCCGAAGGTCTCAGTGGCTTGCCGCCTTGCATCGCTTCGCGATGCAAGGCATGCAAAACGCGAAACGAAACGCGCTTCGCGCGTTTCGCTTCGCGTTTTGCATATAAGGCACGACCGACGCTCGCGCTTCGCGCTCGCCCACTGTTCGCGCTTCGCGCTCACCAGATCCCCCTACGTTCGCGCTTCGCGCTCACCAGATCCCCCTACATTCGCGCTTCGCGCTCACCTGGTTTGAAATTTTAAAAAATGCTCGCATATTTTTTGTACGTATGGGATCAAGCTCAATTTTGTTCTGTCACGATATTAGCATAGGGAGAGATTGTAAAAAAAAATTTGGCTCGATTGGAGTTAATGTCGCAGAGATAATCGAGATCAACTGAAATTTTTATTTAAAAAAATTAGTTTTAGGGTTTTACAACATATTGAATTACTCTGAACGTATAATGATTATAGTCAAAAATTGTATTTTTAAAATATCTACAACTTTTATGTTGAACATTTTTATGTAAAACGTATACGTAAAAAGTTTTATGATGTTAAACGAATTATTTTAATGTGAAAATTCGATTTTAGCTTGTGAACTTGAATTCTAATCATTTTCGAGGGTTTATGTTAATAGGAAGAAGTTGTATTTTTTTGAGACGTACTACATTTTCATTTAACTTTTTTGTATAAAATGCTTAGAATTTGAGTTATAACCAAAAAACCGTTTTTCGAAAATTTAAAAAATGCCCGCATATTTTTTGTATGAATGGAAATAAGTCCAATTTTAGACTGTCACGATATTAACATAAGGAGAGTTTGTGAAAAAAAAATTGGATCGATTGGAACTTATCTGACTGAGATAAACTTATTACAACATAATTAATTAAAAATACATGTAAAAATAAGCATAAAGAGCTCTCATTTGAACAATTGGCCGGTAATCGCGAAAGTAAAAAAAACGTTTTTTTGTACATATAAGAGTTGTATTCTCCTAAATTTTCAGCCTGATTGGTCGAAAATTGGCTGAGATATCGCTGGTTACAATTTTTGCGATGATAAAACTATAAGGCATTCCCGCCTTGCGGTCGTGCCTAAAAAGCGTCGGTACGGGTGTATGCGTCTATGCATAATATTTTTTTTCGAAAATGAGGTAACTGCTCTTAAAATCAGTGAGATTTTTATTATTTTTTATTGATTAATTATTATGGAAATAACTTGAAATTTTTTCTTTTACCGGACCGTCTTTTTTGGCGACAGATTTTTTTTTTAATTTGAGTGTAGTATAATATGATAGAGGTATATAGCAGTCGATTATTTTTACAATAACGTTATTTATAAATTATAAATATTCTAACTTAATATAACAATAATATAATTATTCTATATTAATTCTAGCTCCTGCTGCCACATTTCCACGATTACCTTTAGTAAGTTGCTATAAACAAATTAACATTACTCAGGATGAAACAGTTCTTTATAAATGCAATGAATTTTTTGATGTTACCGAGTATGCGCGAGGTAATGAGAAAGAAAATGGAAAAGTTCAGAATAGCGATAATTCACAAAGTTGCAAAAGTACATCCTGCGGGACAGAAAAATCGATTATGCATCAGGAATGCAATTGTAAGTTTTATTAAAATTTTATGCATCTATAAATATTAATTAATAATAATTACAGCAACAACAGATAGTCTAGCAACGGCCGTGAACGATTTGGAACAATGAGTGCAGTACAGGAATCATCTCGTCCTTTGAATAAAGATACTGTGAATGCGCAATACATACAAATTTGTAATGAGCTTGTGCTAAATTCTTGAGCAATTTCATTACCTTCAGGTTGGATTCCGCAAATTATAAGAAATGGATTAAAATGTCTCATGTGGACCGAATGGAAAAAAGAATACAGTGGAATATCAAGAAATATCGTTCTTTTGTCGGATATGACTTGAAAAGTAAGAAATTGTTTACTATATATATATATATATATATATATGAAGGGGGAGGGCAGGGATGCGTGGCCTCTCGGGCGAATGATGTTGCGCTGTTAGGTTTGTACGTAGTATCTTTATTCCTTGCTTCTCTGCTGCCAGTGGTGCTCGGTGGTGGTTAGTGCTCGAAGCTAGAAGCGGGGCGAGCTCGACGCTCGAGCTGTTCTCTCTCTCTCTCCCTTTCTGTAAAATTTGCAACTTGGCATACGGTCCCCCTGGGCCTTGCCAGATAATAAATCAGCCAATCAATCAATCTCTCTCTGCCGAGAGGTGCTGCCGCCGTGCGGGCTGTGTCCCCACTCTACTCTCCACGAAATTCTTTTTTTATGCTTTTTGAAAAAAAAGGAAATCGGGTAGTCGTGTGGATGTTGGTTTCTGACTCCATGATTTGAATGGTTTCTGACTCCATGATTTGAATTTAGTTAGATTATTCTGACTCCATGATTAGAAATGAGTTCGATTGTTCTGACTCCATGATTTGAATTGAATTGACTGAGTTTGAGAGAGTTGCCTGACTGGGGTTGATTCTAATGTTCTCTGCGCGTTTAAAGAAAGATTTACATTGATTGAGTGTGAGTTGACCACTGGCGTTACATGATGGTTGTACATTTTTGATTGTGAACAATAGTCGGATTTTGTAGCTTAAACATTATGTAACAATGCGTAAAGGGTGTTTTACTTAAACTAGTTATACGTTCGTAGACTCTGTTGATAATAACAATGGGTAAAAAAAATATATATAGTTACATTAAGTGTTAGATTTGTGGTTTTGGTTTTACAATAGTTTCTTTGGATTTTACAGAAATACTTGATGATGTTTTACTTGATTAACTTAATATCTAGTTATTGAATACTTAATATCTACTGCTTACGTTGTATGGAGCCGTGGCTCTTATGTAAAAAAGGTTAAGTGGTGAATAGGAATGGGGAACAGGAGTTTGAAGAACTGAAGCGCTAGCCGACTCGGGAGAGGAGAATGTCCTCCCCTGCAGTGACCAGGGTGACCCGAAGAGACCTGCATATACTTTCGATCTGTCTTGACTTAGCCAGTTTTAGCCTCTTGAATGTAATGTTCACTCTTTCGCTGCCTTGAATGATTCCTCTCAATCTCTCGATGTCGCCGTGATTTAGGGCTCTAGAGTGGCGTCGGCCTCTGTGATTTGTGATTACGATGTTGAGGGTCGGTTGGGCAGACAATGACCTCAATGTTTCGATTACTCTACCGTGATATTCGGTGACTAACGATGAGAGCTTGTTGTTATTTGAGAAGTTGATTGAGGTGTCCAGTACTATCCCTTCTATGTCGAGGTACTCAAGGTTGGGAGCACGATCGGCAATTTGTTGAATCTTGGGCGCGAAAAAGATGTTGTGTCGGAGTGACAGGCTTCGAAGTGTGTGTGTGTGGTGTTAAGGTCAATTTGCAGGTATCTTACGTCGCTGAATTCGCGGGTGGTCCAGTACTCTAGGGCGAACTCCTCGATGCTATTGTTCGGGCCCATGACCGTCTCCATTACCGAAAGGATGTGCGGGATTTTCCCGGTACAGTCCTGCAGTTTGACTTTTGACAGTTTCGGTGAGCTGTTAATTACCGTTGTCAGGCTTTCCGCATCTACGTTGCTGCACTCTGTGAACTGTACGCTTTGGAGTATCTCGCTGTCTTTTAAGTTGATCAGGGTGGCGTTGCGATTGCGGAAGAAGCTGATGTTAATGAGGTGTGCGATTGGGAGTGGTGATACTTTACAGTTTGGAGTGTCTCCGAAGACGAGATTTTTGACTGCACAGGTGTTTGTAATTGTGGCACACAGCTGAGGGGTGGCCTCGACTGCGGACAAATCTATCTTGTTAATGATGATGAGGTTGCCTCTGGGTCTCCATCTATCGTTGAGAAGTGTCATCACCCCTGCCGTGCCTGGCGCCGTGCTTCGATCCGCAAAGCGGTATGACTTGACTGAGAATTTTTGGTTGTCTTTTCTCAGCAGGTCGAGGGGGTTGTTGCTATGCTTATATCATTCTGCAGAAGGGTCGATCTCGACGGTCATTCCTTCCAAAGTTTTCAACTCTCCTGTGGCTTCGTAAAGATTGAGATAATCTGTACCCTGGGAGTGCTCTGCGATTAACTTGTTTACTGTGGTACAGTGGAATAATCTTAACAAGGTGTCGGGGGATCTTGACCTTCGGCATCTCGATCTCTGTTGGTGTACGGGTGTTGATGATCTCGTCGTCAGGGCGGCAGCGGATTTGTGATTGTCGTCCAAATCGGTCGGTGAAGGTGAGTTCGCCTTTGATTGAGCGGATTTGCGTTCTTACCGAGCCAGCCAATGTTTCGAAGACCAGAGACGCCTGAATGCCGCCGCGTCAGTGTTTACTCTCGTCCTGTCTGGTGTTGGTGAGTTTGACGATGTCGAAGCGATCCAGGTCTTGTGCTTCCAAACAAGCGCGCAGTTGGTTTCTAGTTAGCTGGTAGTGGATGTTGTACATGAAGAGTTGTCGTACCGGGATGTTGTTCATTACTGCTGTCGGTAATCGTACCGTTAGCGTGACGTCGTTAGCCGGGTAGCGTGCCCTCAACCTTTGCGTTTCTCTGCGATTGGTCTGCCTGCGCAGTTCTTGTTGAAACTGTTCGAGGGCCAGGTCCGCGTTGAAGCAGTCCGCTTTGATCGCGAGGTCCGCGGAGCGGCTCTTGTACTGCTGCAGTAACTCCCGTTGCTCTTCAATGCCTTCCATACTGCTGTGTGTGAGTGTGAGTGTCACCTTTCTGCGAGGTGCTCCTTCTCTCAGTTGCCTTGGGTGGCGCCTCCGGGAGGGGACAACTGTCCTAGGGGACTAGAAATCGAGTGACTTTGTTGCCGCTGTAACTTGTTTGAGAAAGTTACGCGGTTTCTCTTGAGAATGTTGGGGATGTGTTTTTGCCGTTTGTTGCTATTTGTCGATCGGTCGCGGCGGTTGTGTCTGCTTGCGTCGCGAGAGGCTGAGTCGCGAGATTACGTGGCGCGAGTTGGTTGTCGACTTGTCGATCGGTGGGTGGCTGAGTTGGAGTGGGTGGGATTGAGATTGGGGTGTCGTCTTGCGGCGGTTCGGGAGGACTGGGTTGTTGGTTTGTTGGATGACTGGGTGATTGCGGGATATTGAATAATGCTTGCATTGGGTTTTGAGGTGGTGGCGATGATGTAGGCGCCTTGCTGTGATTTCCTTCCTCCTCCTCGTGAAGTAAGAAAGCCGGTTTGAGTCTAGTGATGTTCACTGTTTTTCTGCTACCGTCTTTGTCGATGGTGAAGGTGTGGTTTTCCATGTCTCGGGAGATGACTTCGTACGGGCCGATTTACGGAGTGGAGAGCGGAGGTCTTATTGGTTTTTCTCTCATCCAAACGTGCTTGCAGGCGTCCAGCCCTTTGTGTATAAAGGGTTGTGTGTCTGACTTGTGGGTCACTGGAACCGGTCGTATCTGTCTCATCGTTTCTCGGAACTCGTTGTAAAAAACTCGGATGTCTGGCTCTTCGTCTGTGAAAGGGGCGAAGTCGCCTGGGATCTTGTGGTTTTGCCAAAGACCAGTTGTGATGGACTGGTGTTGGTGTCAGGTCGGATTCTGTTCCGTAGACCGAGCATCACTGACGGCAGAATTTTTGTCCAATTGTTGTTATTCTCGTGGCATGCGAGCGCCGTTTTGATTTCTCTATGTAGCCTCTCTACCATCCCATTAGAAGCTGGGTGATAGGAGGTGGTTCTGCATCTGTGGGTGCCCATCACTTGCAGAAATTGAGAGAACAGGCGTGATTCGAACTGTGGTCCCTGATCTGTCGTAAGCAGGGTTGGCGCACCGTATCTGCTTATCCAGTGCTCCATAAAGGCGTGAGCGACTGTGTCTGCCGACGTGTCTGTGATTGGTATTGCCTCTGGCCATCTCGAGTATCGATCGATGATACTAAGGATGTGAGTGGCTCCGTTGCTTGTGGGGAAAGGCCCCACTAGATCTAGGTGGACGTGGTCGAATCTGGCATCTGGTGTACGGAAATGTTTTGGAGGAAGTTTGTTGTGGCGTGAGATCTTGGCCTTTTGACATGGCTGACAAAGTTTGCACAATTTGACCGTGTCTCTTCTGATGTCCGGCCATACGTATTGTTGTCTAATCAAGCGGACTGTGACTCGTGGACCTGGGTGGGACGGTGAGTGGAAAGTGTCGAAAACTTCTTTTCTGAAGGATTGAGGGATGTACGGTCGGATGACGTCTTCTCTGATGTCGCAGTAGAACTCTGCGTGTTTGGAGCCCCATGATAGCTTGCGTAGCTTCAAAGGGTTAGACGGGTCGTCTAGAATTGAGCGGAGTTGTTCATCCTCTTTTTGCTCTTCGCTGAGGTGCAGTGCGTCGTACAGCGTTGGCAGTTTGAATGCTTCGATGTTTGCTCTCACCTGGAGCAGTTGTTCGTCTGCTTCAAGGTTGTCGTTGTCCCAGTGGTACATACTTGGAGTCGTGAAGGTGTTGACTCTAGATAGGGCGTCTGCCACCTCGTTTTCTTCTCCTGGTAGATAGTGGATCTCTGTGTTGTACTGTGCTATATAGGAGAGTCTGCGTGACCGGATGGCCGGCATCTTCTCAGTGCTGAGTTGCAGTGCGTAAATGAGAGGCTTGTGGTCTGTGTAAGTTTTGAATACTGCGCCTTCTAGATGATGTTGGAAATGCCTGATTGCTTCATATATTGCTGTGAGTTCGCAATCGTACGCTGCGTACTTGCGTTCTGGGGCTGAGAATTTACGTGAAAAGAAACCGAGGGGCGTCCATGTGCCCTCTTGAAGCTGTTCTAGGGCCGCGCCCATTGCTGTGTCGGAGGCATCGCAGATGAGGCGAAGCTCTGCTTTCTCGTCCGGGAAAGCCATGTATGTTAGGTCGGCGACGTCTTTTTTACATTTCTCAAACGCTGCGATGCTGTCGTCCGTCCAGTGGACTGGTCTCTTGTCCTTCTTTTTGCACCCTGTGATTTGTGCTTGTAGAAGAAGCTGGGTCTCAGCGGCGTGTGGGAGCAGCGTTCGGTAGCTGTTGACGAGACCCAGGAATCTGCGAAGCTCCTCAATGTTTGAGGGTCTCGGAAAGTCCTGGATTGCTTGTACCTTGGTTGGGCTGGGTTTGTAGCCCTTGGCGGAGATGAGGTGTCCGAGGAAAACCAGTTCTTCTACGCCAAAGGTGCACTTGTCGAGATTCGCTTGAAGTTCGAACTCGGTCAAGCGTTTTAACACTAACTTCAAGTGTTGCCGGTGTTCTTCCTCCGAGGATGAGGCGATGAGTATGTCGTCGATATAAACGAAGACGAAGTCTAGGTCGCCCAGAGCGGAGTGAATGTATCTCTGGAACGTTTGAGCCGCGTTGCGAAAACCAAATGTCATAACAAGGAATTCAACAACAGGCCGAATGGCGTTATGACTGCTGTCTTTGGGACGTCCTCTGGTGCGACCGGGATCTGATGGTAAGCTTGTCGTAGATCCAGTGCTGAGAAAAGTGTTTTGTCTTTTAGAAAAGCCATACAGTCGTGGAGACGTGGTACTGGGTAGCGATCTGGGATGGTTATCATGTTCAGTTTTCTGAAGTCTCCGCACGGTCGCCAGGTGCCGTCCTTCTTTGGTACCATATGTAATGGACTTGCCTCATGGGCTGCTCGATGGGCGGCAGATGCCGAGACTGAGCCATTAGTTGAACTCCTTCTTTGCGGCTTTGAGTTTCGCTGGGATCAGTGGTCTTGCACGTTGTGATACAGGTGGTCCCTGCATTAAGATGTGATGTAGAACTTCTCGTTTTTTGACTTTGCGGAATTGGTCCGGGCCGAACACATGTGGATATTTGTTGATTATCTCTTGGTATTTGTGGCCAGGTTGGAGTAGAGATATCTGGAGGACTTCGACTTCTTTCACGAAGCCTACGGCTTCTACTTTACTTGTGCCGTCTACCAGCTTCCCGAGTTTTAAGTCCAGGAGGAGATGGTAGGCGGTTAATAGGTCAGCGCCTATGATGGGGTGTGGAATGTCGGCGACTGTGAAGTTCCAGGCTATCTTGTACGGTAGTCCGACGTCCAGTGTCCGTCTTGTGGTGCCGTATGTGTTGATGGCGGTGCCGTTTACTGCGAAGAGTTGTAGTTTTGACGGTATCAGTTTGTTGCTCTCCGAAGGTGGAAGTATGGAGAGATCTGCGCCTGTGTCGATGAGAAACGTCAACTTGGAGATCTCGTCCTTAACGTGGAGACGTAGAGATGCTCTCGACCTGCTGTCAGTCTCCTCGACAGCTGGGGCGTTTAGTTTTCCTGCTGCGTGGCTGGAGTCTTGGATCTCACGGTGTAAGAGTCCTCGGCTGCGCGGACCCAATCGTACGGCAGGATGCAATTCCTTGCGTTTGAGCCGAAACGGCGGTGGTAGTAACATCTAGTGTGTTGGTTATCGTTTTGACATTGCCCTGGTGTCGCTGGCCGACCCTGGGTTTGTGAGCTTGCTGAGTGGTCTCCTCGTTGCCCGTTGTTATTTGGCTTGCCGTGTTGTTTGGCGTTGTGCGAGTTTGAGCGTTCTCTGCTCCGGCTTTGACGGAAAAAGTTAGACTGGGCTTTTTCGATTGCTGCCAGTCGAGCTTCGAATGTGTTGTCCGGATGTGTTGGCGGTTGCATGCTCGTGAGCTGTGCTATGAATCCGTTCTGCTCTTGCTGCAAGAGAGCATGTGCTTCGTCTGCTCTGGTGGTGAGCTCGTCTTCGTCTGTGATGTTCATCAGTGACCAAGTGATGGCGTTGGGCAGTCTGGCCTTCCAGAGTCTGATAGTGGCTTCTCTTTTGATTGTTCCTTTTGACAGTCTCAAAAGTTCCGCCAGGAATTCTGATGGACGTCTGTTGCCTAATGTAGCGCCTCCACTCAACCTCTCTATCTGCTGCTTTGCTGTGGCTGCGTACTTGTCGATGAGTATTTTTTTGAGCTGTTCGTGTTTGCGCCCGGGCTCCAGTGTCGTCAGGTTGTAGTGGATGTCTCTGTGAGTGTCTGTTGGTAAGTACCTGCAGACAAAGTTGTACTTCTCCTCGTCGTTGGTGACGCCGTTGGCTCTGAATGCGTCCTCTAGCTGTATGTACCAATCCTCCGGGTCGTATTTGTAGAATTGCCAGAATGTGAGATTCTTCGTCTGTTGAAGCTCTGTGCTGCTGTGTTGTATGGATCAGTTAACGGTGAGACTGCGTTGTAGATGCCTGCTTGTGTTGGCTGAGGTTGCTGATTGGTTGCGAAACGGAGTGGTGCGAAAGAGTTTTGTTGCCGGTTGTGGGTTGGTGGTATGATGTTGCTGGGCTGAGGCTGGACCGTACTCGCTGGATGCGAGCGAAGGCAGAACCGTGCTCGTGGCGCGTTGAAGCGCTAGTGTCAGTTGTTTGGTGATGAGTTGCAGATGTTGCTGGACTTGTTGCATCTGCGTTTGCTGTTGCTCGAGGAGGCGACTGTGTAGGTTCGCCTGCTGGACGGTATCTCGATGTAGAGCGGCATGGTCGGCCTGCAGTCTTTCTACCATCGGCTGGTGTACTGGGAGCTCCTGGGCCTGGAAAGCGGGAAGCAAATTCCGAGCTGTGGTGTTGACGTGTGTGTGCGCTATGGGGCGCGAGAGTCTGGCTAGT
>JACCIB010001386.1:0-37019 GCA_018906965.1 Philotrypesis tridentata
TTCCCCTCTATATCTAGCATGATTTCTATACTGCCTCTCACTGGAGTAACCTGTCCTGTCACTCCACTAATAAATTTATTACAAGAGACTATTTTGTCAGCAAATCTTTCCGCTATTACAGACTTCATCAAAGACACCATTGTTCCGCTATCCACTAACGCAACATACTCTTTCCCTCCAAAATTTACAATTAGGAAATTTCTGTTTTCCGTAGCGGTTATAACAGCGCCTTGAGTTACCAAACGAGATTTGCCTCCCGAATTCTTCGAATTCGTTCTGTCTTCTGCCTCTATAAATTTATCTACTCGTTTAGCCACATCATGAAAGGAAGTAATCAAGGGCTCCGAGTCACTATGTTGACAATCCTCCACATTATATCTATTTCTGTTGTCCACATTGTATTCCAAATCCCGTAAAGGATCTCCTCCATTCAGTGCCAACTCCTGTAGCTTCCATCGGGAGTCGAAATCTGGCTCCTCCATATTTCTATTCCTCCATCGACGAACATTACGTCTATCTTTTGGAATAGCTCCTTTCGACACATCTTTTCCAACCTCCAAACCAGACTTCCCTGGCACACCTGCTGTTTTATCGAGATTATTACCACTATTGAAAACCACAGGTTTAAATATTCCACCATTGCCCTCTATAATTCCACTTCCTCCATTTGGATTTGCTTTCTTCTGAAACTCAGATACATTCATGAGAGTTTTGCCCACTATTTTTGAATTAGCACGCAACTCAACCGACGGTGCATCACTGAGTAACAACAAATCCATTCTATCTCCATGAGTCGTAACATTTACTTTATTACTACTCTTCTTCTTACTTAACCTCTTCTTCCTCTTCTCTGCATTATTACCACTATTACTGCCAACATCATTTCCACTACTTCCGCTACACATTGAAGGTTCATGATATCTCCTCAATATACGCTGAAGTTTCTCTTGATCTCTATCGACAGTAGGTCTTCCCAATTGCATTTCTCCTCCAACAGTAATACCTTGCGTGATATTAACTAATGGGTCCGCTATCATCGATGGAGAACCTAATTGCTTAGTTCTATTCGACGAATTACTTCGACGAATTACCCTAATTGGCCATCAAAGATTTATGGTTTCTGCTATTTACCTCTATCAAACCTGCTATCCTTGCTTCCGCCATTATTACCAATTCCTATATGCTCGCGGAGGGCAGGGAATTGAACTGAGCCCCCGCTCTGCCATTTCCCAGTCGACTCAAAACGTCACAATCAGGGCATTCTCTGACTGTTACTCCAGGTTTATTGCACAGTTGGCAGAAAATATCTGAATTCTCTCGAGCTGGACACCGATTTGCGTTATGACCCAATTGCTGGCACTTAAAGCACTTCGTATCAGGACATCTATTGGCAAAATGGCCTTCTTTTTCACAAGAATAACATTTCTTCGGACCTTGCTGAGAATTCCCTCGCTGACCCTGAAAAGTTCCTCTACCCTGAAAATTCCCTCCATTTTGACCTCTATTACCCTGATTCCCCATGTTACCCCAATTCGAAGATTGCTGCCGCGGGTGCTGCTGTTGATGAAGTTTCTGACGTTGATCATTCTGATTTTGGTTTAAATTATTCACATTCTGATTCACCGCCCCCTCCATCTTAGCTTGTTTTTTACCGGAGACTCATTCAGGCTGTTCATGACTTCCGTTTTACTGACCACTAGCTTTTTAGAAGGTTTATTCTTTGCTGGCTTAGGCAATACAGCATCCTCTATCGTCATTGATTTAATTACCTTTTTCTCTCCCTCCTTCGGGATGAAAACAGCACCTGGAAGCTTCATTTTATCCTTCGAAGGTGGAGGCTCCCAATATTCGTTAATCTCCTTGACTCTTTCATACTGCCGACCATACCTTTCAATATCCTCCAAAGACGTAATTTTCATGTTTACCATGAAATTCTGATACTCTGATCGAATTCTCTCGGAGGCCATGCCTACTAGATCTCTGTATTGCGGAGGATTATCCAGGTGATCCACTATGTATTTGAAACAGTCTATAAACGCTGTTATAGGCTCCCCCACACCTTGAGTTCTCCGCATCAAATCATTATAAATGTCCCGTTGGCTGATTTCGCCAATGAAACGATTTTTGAATGCCACCATTAGCTGCCGCCATGAAGAAACTTCTTTCCTCTTTACTCTATACCAATTTGCCGCTATACCGGTAAATAAGCAAGCCGCAGCCGTCAGCATTCTCTCATCAGGAATATTTTCACTGCGTCGGCAATCCTCCATGGGCTCCAGAAAATTTTCCGCCACCACCCTATCTTCTGTACCATGAAATTTGTGACACCAACTCTGCAGCGTCTTCACCAAATTCCCATGGTAATGCGTAGACCTGAAATTAATTCCAGAATTGCCTCTATAATCTCTGAAGTCGCAACGGTCATGATCCGGACTCGTATCGTACCTCTAAAATCCTCTCTTTCTTCGTCATTCCTGGCACCCTTATCGAGGTTACTCGACCGCTTCTCATAATTACTACCCGTGTTCGAATATCCAAAACCACTGTTCACATCATAGGGCATTGAAAACACGGTCATCGTATTATCTCCAGACCCCAATGCAGACTTTGGAGGCACCTGAGATACCCGGAGATTTAAATACATCCCTTGTACTCTATTCCTCCATTGTGCATCCTCTACATTGACTACATCCGAGTGTACTTGATCAATCAGCTGAATTTTCTTCCTCAAATTTGGTTTAGTACCACTACCCGCCACAGAATGAGTTGTCCCCGAGGTAGTCATCACTGGATCCGAAAAAGGAAAATGTTCTACCGGCGCCGTAGAGTAATACGTCGACAACCCCGGAATATCCCATGACGTCGAAGATACTGTCGTCGTTGGAAAATTACACGTCGTTGTAACTATTGTGGTCGTCAGCACAGTCTCCTCTACAGATGAAAGTATCGCCACTATATCCGGATCAGTCTGATCCTCAGCCGCCATTTATAGAGTCGGTTTTACCAGCCTCTCAGCAGGAGACAAATTTTCTCTTTCATCGACTTCTTTATACCAGGGAACATCCTCAAAGCCTTCCACCAACAAGTTTGCTCGAAACAGCCTCTCCGCCAATTCTCTATTTGAACCCAACGTACTATAGCCGCATTCCCGCAATTCATCCGTGATTTCCTCTATATCTCGGGCCACTATTGCCCGCATTCGCGCTCGGAGTTCTTTTTTCTGCAGCAGCTTTTTCATGCAGTTTCTATATTCTTGCTCCATGGTTGACATCATCAAGTTAAACAGCAATTACCGTCACAAAAAATGAATCCTCCACAAAACAAATAGGGAAGCCCTACTTACGCACACACACTAAAATACCGGGAAATTCGATACGCTGATAGCGTAAGAAAAAAACAATATGAATATACAATACAGGACACTCCAACCCTCGTGGCGGGGAAAAAAAATTCTGTATGGCAAAGGAAAGATGAAAAAAAAATATATCCTCCACAATCTTCCTGAAATTCAAAATTCCACCATACAGATCACAAGCTTCCTGAAATAAAAAAATTCCTCTACACTTGTGCCAAAAGAAAATTCTCCCGCACGGGTTAACAATCTTCCTGTAAAATAAAAAAAATTCCTCCACAATCTTCCTGAAAGAAAATTTCCTCTACACCATGTTGAAAATCATTCAAATATGCAACCTCCTAAAAGAAAAAAAAATTTCCTCCACACAAAATTCGAAAATAAAATTTCAATCGATCAATTATCTTCTTGAAAGAAAATTTCCTCCACACAAATTTGAAAACAAAATTTCAATCGATCACTTATCTTCCTGAAAGAA
This sequence comes from Philotrypesis tridentata, assembly GCA_018906965.1. NCBI lineage: Eukaryota > Metazoa > Arthropoda > Insecta > Hymenoptera > Pteromalidae > Philotrypesis > Philotrypesis tridentata. The sequence continues at coordinate 3,831 of JACCIB010001386.1, forward strand.
AATTTCCTCCACACAAATTTGAAAATAAAATTTCAATTGATCAAGTATCTTCCTGAAAGAAAATTTCCTCCACACAAATTTGAAAATAAAATTTGAATCGATCAATTATCTTCCTGAAAGAAAATTTCCTCCACAAAATTCAATCATGATAAATAATATTTAATAATATATAATAATATGCAATAATGATTTACAACATAAACGATAAATCCCAAAAAAAAAAATCATGTGTGTGTGTGCGCATAAGGAATAAGGGCCCGCCCAAAATTTAAAAATCCAAAGAAAATCCCAAAACAAGAAACGTGAAGAGAGAAAAAAAAATTTTTCCACTATGGGTATCCTCCATAAATTCCAATTGTTGCACCATAAATCCAACCACCAAACATATAATCCCAAAATTGCCACCACAAAACAGGAAAGGAAAAGAAACTTTGAAATTCTCAACCGACGCTTAGCGTCCACTATGGCGTCACGACCACGTTTCAACCGCCAAGTCCTCCAAATGCCCGCCAAATTGACTCCAAGTCGTCTTTGCTAAAATTTCCTCTAAAATTTCCTCCACACAAATTTCCTGCTGAAAATAAAAATTCCACCACCTAAAGCCGCACGATGGGCGCCATTTGTAACGTGGAATTTCCCGCCCGCACGGGGATTCCAGTTATTTACAAATTATTTCTAAGATACACGGCTTCCTTCTTTTTCTCTGGCTCGTGGTATTCCTGTAATGGACAAAAGCGGGAAAGTGTGGTGGCAATCAGGTTGAAAATGGTAATACACAAATATACATTGGATAATAAATGACAGATATATTCTAATTTTCCCATACAATTATTATTTGTGCAAACAAATCTGTAATGACTGGAAATAAAATCATGGGCACGCGGCCATATCACTAATTCCAAGCCGCTCAATAATGCTATATCAAATGGGACCGCGAAAATTCCTCCACGAATGATTCTAATTAAACAAAAGGGAAAACGCCATCCGCTGAAACGTGCGAAGAAATCCTCTATCGAACGCGGCACGTCTTCCTCAATATGTAAAATTATTCCTCTATATATTAACCATTATATTAAATAGTCCACCAAACTCCAAATTCCTCTATAAATATTTCGCAAGAAACTCCAACGAAGAATACCTCGTCAACTCCGTGGGCTCAAATCTCCCCCAAGATGGCAACACAACTAGAATTACTGCTAACAGTACTGCTTCGCAAAAGCTCCAGGAACGCGTTTTCCCACTCAATCTCCTTCTTCACGGAAGCGCAAGCCCGGCCTCCAAAATCACATAATTGGTTCTCTTTCCTAGAAAAATCCCCTATTGGTTTGCCAGAACTACCACCGATCTATTCCTGTATCGGTGAGTTTCCTCCAGCGCCCTCTTTTCCAAATCCTAATTTATTCATTGCCTGAGAAAATAATTATCGCCCTCTATATCCTTGACTAATCTCGTAATTCGCGCCCCCTTTACTGATAAAAATCAATCAATCAATATCGATCTCCATCCGGTGGCTCCCCCTATAGATAACGAAACTGGACGCGCGAGATTCAAATTTCATTGATCCATCCATATGCTTCACTGCGTACAGACCCTAAGATGCCAACTGAAATCTCCGAATTGATCTCCGCCATGTTTCCACTACGCTGAAAAGAAAACCTCTATCGCCATGTAATGTACTGTACAGTTCCCCTGTACAGTACTCCGCGTCTGTCTCGCTTCCTTCATCACATATCTATCGCCCGATAGCAGGCGCCCTCTCACTCTCACTCGATCACGGTCGATAACCGAGAGCGCTCTCTCTCTCTCCCCTCTATCATCGCCCGCGCCACATGCTCTCTCTCTTTCACTTTCTCGGGACTCGGGAGCTCACATTCTGCGCTCCGCACGCGGCCGGTCAGAGGCAACTCCTGCGAGCGCCACCGAGCGCTGGCTCCGCTCCAGGAGCTGTCAGCTCGCCGAGAGTGAGTCAGCTGGCCATGTAATAATGTTCGTGACGCAGCAATAATTATTGTTACGTCGCAATATATACAAGTGTTATTATTCACAGCGCATGCTCCTCCTATCCCACCAACACGAACATAGACGATAGATTCATCACCCTCTCATATACTTTTATTCAAAATCGAAATTGGAGATAACGCCGGTGCTAGCGCGTGTATGAGCGGCAACTCCTTGAATTAACTCTAAATAAAACAGGAGTAGTTACAATCATTCATAAATTTGATTTCATTTAGAAATGAGTATCATGCGAGTAATGAGACACATTTTAGATAAAATTGATTGTAATAATTTTATTGTAATAAATTTACATATATACAATATATACATAGAGTATACGTATTAATTTTCACTGTATCCAAAAGGGTAAGAAATTTTGTTACTCAAATACCATCGCTTAGCATATACAGGTTTACAAGATTTACTTTCTTTGCGGGTAATTACATCATGAAAGCTTGTACGTCGAATACTGTCAAATTCTATTGTTAGTGGATTTTCAACTCTATTTAATACGTATGAACAAATCCACTCGTAATTTAGTAATTATTTTGTACTATAGCTTAGAGTTATACCTTTCACCTTACAAACCTTAATTTTACTACCGTCAGGTTTTTTGACAATATATGCGTAAAATTTAGATCCGCCTGAAACAAATCTCTTTATATAACTGCCCACTCCATAACACTCAAGTTCATCAGTGAGATCGCCTAATACGTTACCCGTAGGCGGCTCGTATTCCTCTCCTGCTTCATTTGTTACATAAATGCATGAATCGGTATAGTAATATAGCACTCGTTTTTCCAATTTTTCTAAATAAGAATATAACTTTAAACGCGCCTGCGTTGTAACGTAAGCGGCTATTATTACATTAGTTTAGTCTGTAAAATCATATGAATCATCAGCAAAAACCCACGATACATAAATACTTGAATCATTTATGGGTACTATTCCTACAACATCAACCTCAGGGCTAGTTAACAGCTGCATGAATCGCGATTGTGCTCTTACTACTTCTGTTTTTGTAAGATTACCGCGCTGTGCAAATTTTCCCCAAAAACTGTTTAACATTAATTTTGCTACAGATCTTAGTCCTGGATTATTTTCAATTTTTGTATATTCTAATAAAATATTTTCAGATTTATAATAATTTTCAATGTATTCACGTTTCATCTCTTCATTTGTACATTCCGATGGTCATCCGGTAGATTCGGTCTTAATCTTTAAAAAGGTATCTATAAAATTAGCAAACAGTCCTCCATTTTTTGTTTGTGGATTATACTGCGTCATATTATATTGCCAAATTTCGTAAATTTTTAGTATCTGATACCCCTTTTCTAGAGCTTTTTTGAATTCATCCGAAATCCATGTACCTTCAAAAGTTCGCTCTTCTGGTAAATCATGCTTACAAATACTAGTTTGAGTATTTTTACAGCACGTTCGACACAATGGAAACAATAATCGTCCATTCATTTTTACAGGTAGTACAGGAATATACAGGTTTTTAGGAGGTAAAACTCTACATTTCACTACATCTTCAACGGAAGAAATATCATTATTTTGCCCTACTATTGTTAAACATTCAGTACCTACGAAGACTTTAGGATGTTCTACAGGAAATTTACCATATTTGTACACGTATGGGTAAAGAGAGAAAACATCAACGTATTTAATTTTCTATGAATTTTCAGTTTCGTACAATTTGACAATATTCTCGGTTCTTCCACCGAAAGAGCAATCGCGAGCCTGTAAAGGCTCAACAACAAATAATTCATGATCGGCTAAAAATTCATCAATTTCAGGATATCTAAGTCTATCGCAATCGAAATCACACTCCCACTTTTCAATCAATTCATAATTATATTTTTTAATTTTTTCCGAAGTAGCTTCTGTTCGGGAGAGTCGTGCGTCCATCGAACCAAGCGTTTTTAATTTTTGATCGCAATTTATACGGAAGCATCTCGAACACCCGTGTCAGAAACACCCGTGAAATTGAAAGACAACTTTTTGGCATCTATTTCTACGTACCCATCTACAATTATATTCTTACGAGTTTTAAATTCACGACCGTTATATGCATATTTAATTTGTACATTTCGTTTATGTTGCTCCCACATAAGCCATTCGATTGCTTTTTTCGATTGATCATTTGTTATTCGATATCCATTTGGGGGTAGAATACCTATCGTTTTCGAGTTTAAAAAATTTTTTCTGAAAACTTTCATACATGATGTGGCTATGGTAACGCATTGCAAAAACGGATCTGTCCGACCTATTTTTATTAATAATTGTCGAAATTTTAGACAGGCTTTACATAAGATATCAACATCAATTTGCAATACTCGACTATTTCTTTTTGAAAATTAAATATATATCCGGAATTAACAGTCTCTTCATACCACTCTAAATATTTAACTCTATTCTCACTAGACATAGAATCTGGTGGGTAATATTTTAACCCATTAAGTCCCAAACGCACAAAATTTTAACGTTGACTTTGACCGCGGATCATTTTAAAATAAACGAGGGACTTTGAACTCAAGGCACTTATACTTATGTTTTCGAGATCGCTCTTTCGATTGGCGGTGTCGAAAATTCCGAAAAATAATGTTTAACCTATTATTTTTCAACAAATATAAAAAAAATGCACGTTTTGGACTAGGATTTTTTTTTCAAACCCAATTTCAACAATGTTCCGAATGTCTAGGCAACTTCTAATACAGATAAAAGGTGTTCCCGATACTTGCACATCAAAAATATGCAGCGAAACATTTCGATATATAGCGTTATCCAATTCAAAATGGCGTCCGAACGCCAAATTTTTGTTTTAAATTTCATAGATTTTTTTCTCGAAAACTATAGACTTTTATAAAAATTTCCTAAGAATAAAAATGTCTTAGATTTAGTTAAAGAATATACTCAAATTTTTTCAGATTAATCCTGTACGATTTTTGATTTTTCAAAAAGACAAAAAATCGAAATTTCGAAAAACGTCCTTGCAAAATCTGAAAAAAATTGAGATCATTCTTTGATGAATTCTAAAACATTTTTGTTCTTTCCGAAATTTTATAAAAGTTTTTGAGATAAAATTCTGTAAACAATTTTTTGTCGTAAACGTCCCTTTGCCTTTGAAAAGAATAATACAAATGATTAGCGTTTTTTTCTCTAAAAAATATAAAATTGAAAAATAAGCAAAAAAATAAATAAAATAAAAAAAAACAAAAAAAACATGATTCTCTCAATCGTCCACCTCCTCGCGGTGAGAATCGGGAAACTTTATTATAAATAAAGGCAAAGGGACGTTTACGACAAAAAATTTTTTACAGAATTTTGTCTCAAAAACTATAAACTTTTATAAAATTTTGGAAAGAACAAAAATGTTTTAGAATTCATCAAAGAATGATCTCAATTTTTTTCAGTTTTTTTAAGGACGTTTTTCGAAATTTCGATTTATTGACTTTTTGAAAAATCAAAAATCGTACAGGATCAATCTGAAAAAATTTCAGTATATTCTTTAACTAAATATAAGACATTTTTATTCTTAGGAAATTTTTATAAAAGTCTATAGTTTTCGAGAAAAAAATCTGTGAAATTTAAAACAAAAATTTGGCGTTCGGACGCCATTTTGAATTGGATAACGCTATATATCGAAATGATTCGCTGCATATTTTTGATGTACAAGTATCGGGAACACCTTTTATCTGTATTAGAAGTTGCCTAGACATTCGGAACATTGTTGAAATTGGGTTTGAAAAAAAAATCCTAGTCCAAAACGTGCATTTTTTTTTATATTTGTTGAAAAATAATAGGTTAAACATCATTTTTTGGAATTTTCGACACCGCCAATCGAAAGAGCGATCTCAAAAACATAAGTATATGTACCTTGAGTTCAAAGTCCCTCGTTTATTTTAAAATGATCCGCGGTCAAAGTCAACGTTAAAATTTTGTGCGTTTGGGACTTAATGGGTTAATTCGGGTAACGCTCCTATATAAGTTTGATTTTCTTTGGTGTTAAAACGATGTGGGAAAATTCCTTTCGATATATCAGGTAATCCGAATACTTTGGGAAGCGCGCTAAGAGGCATTGGTAAATAATTTAAGCTGTCTAAAAATATGGTTTTCTCGACTTTCATACTCATTATTTTTGTACCGTTCATGATGACTGTAAGTGGTTGATACAATTTTTTATTTCCTAAGTACTTTAAAATAAATTGCCCATCGAATCCTTCAGCGTTATGCGCAATACAAATTGTTCGCGAAAATGTTATCGACTCTCTTAACGATAAATCTACAAATTCTTGTACTGGATTATTTTTAAAAATGAATTCGCGGACCCCACAAGTATTGCAATTAACGCTTACATTATTCTTATTTAAACAATCAGTACATGCTAATTGAGCTACGCATAAAGTAGGATAATGTATAAATTCTTTCGCGTTTCCTACAATAGGCTGATCCTGTCTCGTTTCAAAATCATAAAAAATGAACAATATTTTGCGTACGATTTCTATATTATTATCGCTCGTGGACAGGTTTTTCTTTTCAGCAAGCGGAGTCATAAAGTAAAAATGATCATATTTCTCATAACCTTTACAAACAGGGCAAAGAATTAGACCACAACGATGCTTTCGACGATTTTATTACCATTGACGTAAATTAAGCAAGATTTACATAGAAAAATACTTTTACAAACGCTAACTTTTCTGTTTTTGATTAAAACATAAAATCCTTCAGATTTATGATGATTATAGCAATGTTCATTCGCGAACGGTCTCCAACAATCATTACAATTAAAGCGCAAATTTTCGCACTGTGGTCTTCTTAATCAAGACTTACACTTAGAGGAACATTTATGTTCTCGTTCATTCTTACAAGATTTGTTGCATGGAGTGCAAAATCCTTGGCTACCGCAAGCTTTCAAAATGTTTAAAATAGGCTGGAAATGTTTTCTTCCATTATAATACAATATTCTTAATGTATACTTAATCTCGCCTTTTAAATCTATTACTTTAATGGTTCCATCCAAAATTGGTGGTTCACCCTTACCTAAACTTTTAAATTTATATAGTACTAAAGCTATCGATCTAGTGCTAAGTAATTTTGAAATAATTTAATTTCCCTCATACCGCATCCGTTGTTCGATATTCTAACTTGAGCTTTTGTTACGAGTTCTTCGGCTAATCTTTTCTGTAAAGCTCCATTTGGTCTTCTAATAGTATTCCATTTTCTATGTAACTCCCCAGATCGAATATCGCCCCTTTCAACGTAAGCGAGGTCTACAACCATTGATCGCGGGAAGCATAAATTATTATTATTTGTAATGTTCAAAACGGATTCTTTAAATATATTTTCATGCGTAAGTCTTCTTCGAGATCCACCGCTGATCGGTCTGACTATGCATGCATTAATAGTTTTCGGTTCTTTAATATCAAATTCAGCATTACTCTGAGTTATTTTATTAATTAGATGTAACAAATGTAAATAATCGAATTGCTCTACGGGTCGAAAGGACATAAAAATTAAACCTCGCGTTAAAGTTGAATTTTCTAATGTACATCCTATTATATCATCTCTCGAGCAATCCATTGTATGGTATGTATTGATATCAGCTAATAAGGATTCTAACCAATCAATTGGATTTTCCCTCGAATTTTCGGGAAATCTAAATGCTACTTGCATTTTGATTCTCCGAGTCCTGAATCTGGGGTAATAACGTGAATGAATCGCTAAAATATTGAAGCTTTCTATAAATTCTTCTCTTTCGCCTTCTTCACGATCTTCTTCAGCATTGCTATTATCCTGGTTCGCATTTCCATCAAAAACTCTACCTCTTCCGCTGTGAACGATATTTCCGTGAATCTCTACAATTTTATTTATTTATTTTTAAAATAATGATTAGAGGTGATAAATTTAAAATCAGTTAAGATAATGTAATATAAATGACTCTATTATTCTCTTCAAGTTAAATAAAATAATACGAAAGTTTTATACATTTGATTTAAATCGTGCCGGCATAAAATAGAAGAAAAAGATCTAATATAAGTAAGTAAATTTATAGTAAAAATATTCATAAATATTCATAAATTAATTAATATTACATTCAAAATGAGGTAAAAAATCGTGAAATATTTTATAAAATTAAATTTTTATTTTATGTGTATTTCAACTGGGATATTTGTATACAATTTTACTACAAGTAAATTTGAATAAAAATATATTTTCTTAATCCTCGACATTCTCTATTGCATTTATATAATTACTTATATCCATGCTATTGAGCGACTCTGAACTAGGAAAGCTCACAAACGGCTGATTATCTATACACATGAGAGTTTGTTAAAATGATTAAATTTACAAATTTATTTATATTTAATAAATATATTACCTTGATCGAATGCTATTTCATATACGATTGGAGGTGATGGTATTGGCTCTAATCGCTGGCCTTCGTCAAAAGGTGAAGATGGATGAAGCAACACAGTTTCATCAACTGATTGAAGAGTACTTATTTCATTGTTACTGTCCAGGAAAATGCCTGAAATAATTTATAAATTATTAGGATTTTATTAATATTTTAATATACTTTAAATATACGTACAATCAATTATCTGCTCCAGTAGGAGATTTAAATTTCTTTCCATTTAACTCGGTTTCATCAATATCTTCTATCATTTTTCTTTACCTTTTCGCTTGTGATTTTTTCTTGGTGACTAAAAGTTGAATATAATTAATTAATATCATTTCTTTAAATAATAATATAAAGCACTATTGAGTAAAAGGTATAAGTACCTTCTTTTTTCGGAGAGGAGAGAAGCGACGAGGATGTCTGTAAAGTTTCTGCTTTACCTTCACAATATTCTGAATATAACCTACCAGTTTGCGCCCATTCATCGTCACTCATTATGACCGATACTCCTCTTTTCTTTCTTGGTTTATACTTTCTCTTTTGACTTGTAAGTATGCAATACCTTATTTTAATAAACTTAAAATTCACGAAAGGTGTTCTCTTTTGAAAGTTATACAAAGCATAAATACCTTCTTTCTTCAACCCTTTCTCTTCTTTATTTATCGATTGACATTTTCCCTTGTTATCTGTAAATTAAATAGTATTTATTATTTCTATAATTTGAAATTTAAATATAAATCATAAATAAATAGAAATAAAAATACCATTTTTCTTCTTGTGGTCAGATAGGCCTGATGTTGAGGGTTATGGTGAGTAGCACGTCTCATCATACGGTTCTTCATCATCATTTATAGTTTTTTTTAGTCCTCTCTTTTTTCTCGCCTGAGGTTTCTTGTCATCTAAAATTACAAAATTTTTAATATTATATTCGCTATTTCCGAATGTTTAAATTAATATTTTTTTAATAACTGTACCTTTATTTTCTTGCGTTGGACCGTTGGAAATGGAGGGGTGAAAAGTATCAGAAGATTTCCCCTCATCTAGAAATTAAAATTATTACTATTTTCTAAATATTTAAATAAAAATAATGTTTAAGTAACTATACCTTTATTTTCTTGCGCGGAACTGCTGGAAGTGGAAGGTTCCTAACTATCGTGATCCCCTCCTAGAAATTAAAAATTATTTAGTATAATAATTATTATTTTCATAAATATTGAGAAAATAACTTGTGAAATAAGTATACCTTTATTTTCTGGAACTGATTCGTAGAAGGCTGAAGATTTATGTTGCTTGACGGTCTCTGCATACCGTTGTTCAGCAATTATTGAACTTATCATTACTAAGCGCTCCTGCTTCTGCTCTTCATACACTGAAACTATTTAAAATCGCAATATTAAACAATGAACTAAAATATCTTCACAATGTTGTACGATTTTCGAATGATTTTAAATAAGGAATTTTAATTTAATTAAAATTTTATTTTGCTAGTAACTTATTTTGGAAATATTTCTTAGCTATAGAATTATTATTGCCAGATTCCCGCTTTTATTTTAAAACTACTTACGTTTCTTCTCCAAGTTTTTCAGCAATCCTTCCTCCAGCTCTCGAGCAGATTTAATTTTTTGTTTCACTACCTCCGTAATGACTCTTATCACTTGTACGCTCACGTTTTTAAAAATGTCTAATTTTTGTCAAAACCGCACTTAACTTTGAATTTATCGATTACTTCTTCGAAGCCCGCCATTTTAATATAATACTTGCTACGATACGCTCGAATTAAAGTATAAAACTACGTTCGAGTGAAAAAAATGAAGTTTTAAGATTTTTTATAAATATATATATATATTCCATAACATCCATTGAAATTTCGAGTTCAATAAATTTCTTAAATAAATCATTATTGTATTGCTCAATTGTTTAAAATACATTTATATGTACACCTCAATTCTTTCCTAAATTAGAACAGATCATTCGAGCAACAGCTTTTTCGGTTCAAATATTTTTACCTCGGTAAGTATTCTAGCAGCAGCTCGAGCGAGTAAAATGTCATAGTCAGCAAACCTAAGCTACCAAAAGCGTGCATCTCCGTCTGTACAGCTCATATGACACAGCCGCAGATTCATATACAGGCTCGGAGTCGTACCCATAGTGTGCCTATAGTGAGTATCTACTACTGATATAGAAGCATCGAGACGCGACACTTGTGCTTGAGCGATCTCAAAAAATCTAAGCTTTTTGCACACCGATACCATACAAACCAAAATTCTGATTGAAACATTGCAGTTATTTAAGTAACGATAAAAGAGACTTGTACACGAAGTTTCCCTACTCGGAAAATCTTGTGAGATTCCCTTTACGAAGACAGAAGCGTCGAAACGCGACACTTTTTGTAGGGCAGGCTCAAAAATTCATAAGTCTCTAGCATGCCGTTACCAAAAAACCCAAAATTTCTTGATGAAATTTTGCAGTTATTTGGATAACGGTAAAAGAGACGTGTATGCAAAGTTTCCCTGCTCAGAAAACCTTGTGAGTTTTCCTTTATTAATATAGAAGCGCCGAGACGCGACACTTCTATTCGGTCGAGCTAAAAAATTATAAGTTTTCCGCACGTCGTTCCCAAACAACCCAAAATTTCGTGATGAAATTTTTTTATGAATAATGACGGGGTGAGACGCCACACTTTCTTCTAGACGACTGCAAAAATCCAAAGTTTTCATGTGAAACACGTGTTTGCTGTACGGAGGTAAAAACGAGCGAAAGCTAGAAAATTTTTTCCGACGATTTGTTTTCGTATAACATGTATAACGATACATAGAATGCTATATCGCTGTATAAAGATATATACTATGGCTACTAGTGCTCCCTCTTTCCAGTGGAAGTGATTATCTCTATAGATATGTGTGAGCGAGGTAGTGTACGCTACTGAGGTGACGAAACGCTATAGTCTGCGCTGTAGACGGTATACATATGGATATGCGCTGACATAGCTAGCTTACTTAGAGAGGGGGCAAGTGCTGTAGCCGAGCCGAGCCTAGCCTTAGCCCAGCCTATAATTCGGGTATACGCACAAATGCGGACTTATTGCTTATATCTATAGAGATAAACACTTGCACTGGAAGGAGAAGCACTCCTAGCCTCTGTATAATGTGTATCTATATCCAGCTCTGAGCGTCAGAATGTTATACGAGAATAAACCGTCGATGTTTCACATCAAAACTTAGAATTTTTGCTGTCGCATAGAAGAAAGTGTCCCATTTCGCCCCGTGATTATTGATATACATGTAGTCCTAATGCTTTCTGAAGCAGAAAAATATTGTTTGTAAATATATTTCGTTATTGTATAAACAACTGTTGAGTTTGATATACAAATTTTGAGTTGAAATATTTTGAATTTTCGAAATCAATCGAATATAAGTGTCGAGTATCGCTCTTTTAATATTCGTATAGGAAATTTGTTAATGCTTTCCAAACTGTATATTTTTTTTAAAAGTGTGTTTTATGATTATCTAAGTGACTGTTAAGAATCATGAAGAAACTTCGGATTGTTTGGTACCAGTATTTTTCGATTCGCCCGAATGGACATCGCACGTGTCGACGCTTCTATCTTGGAAAAGGGAAACTCACAAGCTTTTTCGAACAGAAAAACTTTACAAACCGTTTCATTTTTACATTCCCTAAGCAACTGTCAAATTATATAAAGAAGTTTTGGGTTCTATGGTAACGGTATGAAAAATACTTATAATTGTTGATTGGACCCGAATGAAAGTATCGCGTCTTGGCGCTTCTATATTAATAAAGGGATACTCAAAATCGTTTCCTAGCAGGGAAACTTTGCATACAAGTGTCTCTTTTACCGCTATCTAAGTAACTGCCAAATTTCACCAAGAAATTTTAGATTGTTTGCTAGTGGCGTGCTAAAGACTTAGAATCTGTCAGCCTGCCCGACAGAAAGTGTCGCGTTTCAACGCTCAAAAGCTTTTCCGTGCAGGGAAACTTCGCATACAAGTCTCTTTTTTCATTACGCAAATAACTACAAAATTTCAATCTGAAATTTTGGATTGTTTGGTAACGGCGTGCAGAAATCTTAGATTTTTTTAAGTCGCCCGAATGCAAGTGTGGCGTCTCGACGCTTCTATATTAATAAAGAGAACCTCAAGATCGTTTCCGAGCAGGAAAACTTCGCATATATATCTCTTTTACCATTACCTAAATAACTGCAGAATTTCATCACGAAATTTTGTGTTGTTTGATAATGGCGTGCTAAAGACTTAGAATATTTGAGCTTGCCTTTGAAAAAAAAATTTCAAAGTAAAAAATTGTTTTTAGTTCATTATACAGAGTCGAAAATTCACACAAAGAGCGATATGCTATTATTAAATCCATTCTTAGGCGAGGATGGACTGATTCGCGTAGGCAGAAGACTTACGCATTCCGAGCTAGAGTACTCAAAAAAATTCCCAATTCTGTTATCGAGAGATCATATCACTAAACTTATTGTTGAAAACGAATACATAAAAAATTGGCACTCTGAACCGCAAACAATATTGCATGCAGTTCGGAGACAATACTGGCCCATTAATGGTCAAAATGTCACTCGCTATATCATTAAAAAATGTATACATTTACAAACTTAATCCTAAACTCAGCGAGTATGTTATTGGGGATTTACCTCGAAATCGTGTCACTGAAGCATGGCCGTTTGATAATACAGGGGTTGATTATTGCAGTCCATTTTATATTAAAGAAAAACAGTATAGAAATACCAAAAAAATTCAATTTTACGTAGCCGTATTTGTTTGTTTCGCCACAAAGGCGGTGCATTCGCCACAAAAGCAGTCACAGATCTTACCACCGAGGCTTGTTTAGAAGCAATTAAGCGATTTATCGCACACCGCGGAAAATCGCTAAACATGTATTCGGACAATGCCACCAACTTTGTCGGTACAAGAAACGAAATCCGTAAAATGCAGGCATTGTAAAATTCTCAGGAAAATCAACAACCTCTTGCTCATATTGTCAGCATGAAGAGATTAATTGGCATTTCTCTCCCCTGCGGTCCCCACACTTCGAAGGCTTGTAGGAGGCTGCAGTTAAGTCATCTAAGCGAGATTTTTATCAAACAATAGGCGACGCGTTATTTACTTATGAACAATTCAAGACATGCATAATTGAAATCGAATCAATCCTTAATTCTCACCCCCTTACTCCTTTATCTAGCTATCCTGACGATCTTATCGCCTTATCCCCCCGACATTTCCTTATTGGAGATAAGCGCACGAGCATATGAGAAAATGATTACACTTATGTGCCTACCAATCGTCTGTCACTATGGCAACATGTGCAAAAGGTTAAACAGTACTTTTGGAAAAGGCGGCATAAAGAATATCTTAACGAGCTACGTATTCGCAGCAAGTGGCATCAAACCGATAAGCAAGACATAAAAATCGGTACGCTCGTCACAATCAAGGAAGACAATATGCCTCCAATGCACTGGAGCCTGGGCCGTGTTGTCAGCGTATACCCTGGCGAAGATGGAATCATCAGGGTAGCAACAGTCAAGACTGCCAACGGAGTTTACAAGCGTGCCGTGAAAAATCTCGCACCCTTCAAATAAGTTGTATAATGCATTTTCTCAGATGCGTCATACGAATACAGCGCGTTTTATCGCTTAGCGTACGAAAGAGTAACTTATTTTTTATTATATTTCAAAATTTTTTAAATATTTTTGTGATGCCGTAAACTTTACGCCTTTATGAATTATTTTCCAAATTTTCACATCGGTTGTAGTAATAGTCTCGGAGTTATTTTGAATAGACGAAATCACTGCAATTTGAACGTTGTTGATCCCCTTAAGGGGATCAAGAACGTTTCAAAAATCTCGAAGCTATGTGTCGATAACTTAAAATTACAGTTTCCTCTGTAACTATTGTTCTTTTAAAGTTAGACGAATTTCGTAAACGTAATTGTACATAAAAAAACAAAATTTATCTTCAAGCATGGATAAAAGTTTCAAAATATTAGTTTATTTTAATAATTAGCATAAACGAGTAGTGCCATCTTCTATCTTTCCTTAGTTGAAGGTTTTTTTTGCATTCTCCTACTAGACCGGGTTGATCAACGCACACCAACGGTAGCAATGCGTGGCAGGCCAACATGTGTTCACCACCTTCTGAGAATACAGCACAGCTTACTATGCAGTGGCTACCTACGCATGTCCCCGACGAAACGCGCGATGCTGAGAGTATGGGCAGAAAATACTACGGTGAAAAAATGGGTAGTGTTTCCGAAAATTTTATGAGGGTAAAGGGCGATCTCGGAGGCTGAACGTGAACAATTCATAATAATTCTAAATTTGCAAAATAAATACTTTATGAACAGATATGTAATTCTACAGAAAAGGCTTATTTCAGCAGAATTTGAATGATAAAAATCGAATGGTAACTACCTGAGATTATTAGACTAGTTTGATAATCTTCACTTACAGACTGTGAATTGATAACAGTGAAAATGCTCCGATTTTCGTAATTCAAGTTTTGTAACTATAAGTAATCATTACGCATGAACTGACGTAAGCCAAAAATTACCTTTGTTTAAAAATTGTTTATTTGAAAATTGAGAGTAGAATTTTTTTCTAATGCTGTCTTATATGGGTACCCGTACAGAGAGGACTAAGCCTTTTATGACACCAGTGGCAGACCCTTGGCTAGAGCGTTCTAATGAGGGTCACACCTGGTCTCACCTAAGGGCACAACCTCTACAAATAAAATTTTTCCTTAAAATTTTTCAATGTTTCAATATTATGAATTTTTGTATAAAATATTATTCGTTTTTAAAATTTACTAATAATAACAAAACTTGAATCATAAAAATCGGATGATTTCATATTAATTAATTTAGGCCAAGCGCCCTAGCTTTTTTGTGGACTTAAAAGTAGCTCGGCAACGGATGCCGCGATTATATAGAGAAAGGGAAGCCCGTATACTTTTGGACACGAAATCTGTGCGGGAACGTTGTTTATTATTAATAATAAAATGCAAAAATGAATTTTTTTTAGTTTTTTGCTTTTAACTCGTAAAATAAGAGATTAACATAAAAAAGTAAAGAGAGAAAAGTTGTAGCTGATTAAATTGCGAAGAAATTCATGTATTGAACGTCTCTATCCGATGAATGGACATGGAGGAAACCTCGAAAAACCGTGGAAAACACCGCAAAATCGACGTTTTTTTAAAAATTGAAAACTCAGCCATTTTTACACTTTTAAGGCTCAAATTTAGAATGAAGGAAGGGCTTAATACCTACTTTCATGTCGCCAAAAAATGGAGCTCTGCGCCAATTACTTTTTGCAAATTGCAAATTGAATTTTTTATGTACGATTTTAGTGCACTTTTGTGTGCGCGAGCACGAGAAATTGGGGAGTCCTACTGGAATTTGGAATACAGCGTTGAAAATTTTATGATTTGAACAACGAAGTGTATATTTTGGATCTGCGATAAAAAGGTTTTGAATCGATGAAAAATGAACTGAAACGTGAGCGCGCGGCAGTGGTGGCAGAGAAAGTGTATATAGATATATAAGCGCGCTACGACGCCGCGCGCTCGGCCGTTTTCGCTCACGTTTCAGTTCGTTTTTCATCTGTTCAAAACCGTTTTTTCGCAAATCCAAAAAAATACATTTTCTTGTTCAAATCACTCCAGTTTTTGAGGACATGAAAGTAGGTATAAAGCCTTTCCTTCATTTCAAATTTTAGCCTTAACAGTTAAAAAATAGCTGAGTTTTCAATTTTTAAAAAAACGTCGATTTTGCGGTGTTTTCCACGGTTTTCCGAGGTTTCCTCCATGTCCATTCATCGGATAGAGACGGTCAATATATGAATTTTTTCGCCATTTAATCAGCTACAACTTTTCTCTCTTTACTTTTTTACGTTAATCTCTTATTTTACGAGTTAAAAGCAAAAAACTAAAAAAAATGCTTTTTTGCATCTTATTATTAATAATAAACAACGTTCCCGCACAGATTTCGTGTCCAAAAGTATATGGGCTTCCCTTTCTCTATATAATCGCGGTATCCGTTGCCGGGCTACTTTTATGTCCACAAAAAAGCTAGGGCGCTTGGCCTAAATTAATTAATGTGAAATCATCCGATTTTTATGATTCAAGTTTTGTTATTATTAGTACATTTTAAAAACGAATAATATTGAAAAATTCATAATATTGAAAAATTGAAAAACAAAACTTTGTTAGTGTAATCATGAAAATCTGAGCACTCACTTTATCAAGTAATTACCAGTCGATTTTTGTTATTCAAATTCGGGTAGCGTTTTCTAGTTTTATAAATCGTTTACATCTATTAAATTTTTTTGTTAGCCAACTTATTTATTCAAATTCGAATTTAATTTCAACGATCTAAATGAACCGTCATAAAAGGGATACTACGGCCTGCGACCCCGGCCTACCCACAGGTCAAGTAGTATAAACTGCCGCGCGGTCTAAGCGTTTGGTACCAGGTGGTGAACACGTGTACCAAGTTGCCGCTACCTTTTACTAAGAGCGTAGTACAGCTTGCAGCGAGTGGCTATGTACACTTATCCCCGGTGAAATGCACGATGCTGAAAGTGTGGGTAGAAAAAATTTGGCATGAAAATCTATGGAGAAAAAATTCTTGCTCGGGCCGGTCGCGCGTGCTGTTGGAGCTGCATTACCGATCTTCCGGGAAGACTTGAAAAATGAAATTCTGCGCCTCCTGTTGCCTGTCAAAGAAATAACATTTTTCCTCTTTCTTACCCTCTTCTTACCCCTCCGAAAGGTAAAAGCGGAAGAGTTTGTTTGCTACACGAAGATTCGGTTTTATTCTTTCATGACGCTCGAAAACTTAATATTTTTGTGACTATTATATACATTATATAAATTAGTTTACGGGTAAACTCAGTTTTTATGCGTTCTTTTCGTCAAATAACTTTTATAATGCATTTTCTCGGATGCATGGTACGAATGCAGCGCTTTTTATCGCCTAGCGGAGAAAATTGGAACTTATTTTTGAATATTTTTCCAAAATTTTTTAAATATTGCAGTCATGCCCTAAATTTTACGACTTTATGAATTATTTCTTTATGAAATTTTCACAGCGATCGTAACAATAGCCTCGGAGTGGTTTCGAATATACGAAATCACTGCTTTTTGAACGTTCTTGATCCCCTTAAGGGACCCGCATTAGAACGCTCTAGCCAAGGGTCTGTCACTGGTGTCATAAAAGGTTTAGTCCTCTCTGTACGGGTACCCATATAAGACAGCATTAGAAAAAAATTCTGCTCTCAATTTTCAAAAAAACAATTTTTAAACAAAGGTAATATTTGGCTTACGTAAGTTCATGCATAATGATTACTTATAGTTACAAAACTTGAATCACGAAAATCGGAGCATTTCCACTGTTATCAATTATAGCCCTGTAATGTCCGGGAGTCCTAGGATTTTACCAGAAAGTTCGCGCAAGAGTTTATTTCATCGTTGAAATATATCGGTAGCCACTTACTGAAAATAGCCCTAAAGTCTCGACTTCGGACCCGATCGGGAATATTGTTATTATTGCAAAATAAGTTACCAAAATGCATTTTTTTCAGTTTTTCATGTTTAACCTTTTTGTTACCCAATTTACGCAAAAAAAGGTAGGGACACAAGCTGATCAGCATTGAATTTTCTATAAGATACATATATTTCTTTTTGCAAAATTAATGTTTTTCCGACTAAATTATTAAATAAAAATAATTTTTTTTCAATTTTCACATTGCCATGTTTTTATAAAATATGCTCTTTATCGGATTAGCACGCAAAGATGACTTTTAGTACAGACAACGTAAAAATTGAAGCCCGATCTGGATATCTTAAAATGGCGTCTTGTTGCAAAATTATTTAGCCGAAAAGTTCAAATTGATGTCCAATTCGATCCAGGAACGATAATTGAATCCAACTGCGTTTAATCAACAGTTTATAACGTAATTAAGAAACGGTAAACATAATTTTTCTTAATATTAATACTCAGCAACATTTCTAATAAAAAATTTTTTTTATTTCTTCATCCTCTTAAGGGGTTATGCCTGAGTTAAAATTTAAAAAAATCAAAAATTTTTTTATTTGAATTTTTAAGGCAAATTTACTGCAGAATGAGCTGCCTTAGTCCTTTTTGCCCGCAAGAATTCCGTTACAAAGTTATAGGCAAAATACCAAAAAAAATACAATTTTTTAAAATTGCGTATTATTCATATTTTGTTTTATAGCGCTTTTGATTATTCAAAAAAATTGCGTTTTTATAGAAAATGTAACATTCAATGTGTTCACAAATTCCTTTTGAAAACGCAATTTTATTTAAAAAAAAGCACAAATTATTTAAAAAATCATTATGTACTGTAATAGCTAATTTTTATGAAATCGTAGATATTTTTTTATTTTGAATGTTCAAAATAAAATAAATTTAGAATTTAAATTTAGTCTTGTAATTTTTAATCAAACTTACAAAAGGGTTAAAAATTTATACATGCAAATTTAAATTACCGCCTAAAAGCATGGCACCTTACAGCATATGGAACAGGAAATCACTGTTTTACCGACCTAGTCGAGTTTGCATTCAGACATCAGCTGTTTCGTCTGCTGGTCTGTAGTTTAGTGCAAGCTGGATGTTGTGCTGTTGTGATAACTTCTGAGTCTAACTAGTGTTCAACTTTAGATAAGTGTTTTGTACTATAAACAACATATTATTTGTGAAGAATCTGTTCTTTGTGAGTGTATTCATTGTTTCAGGTATATGGGCTATATCATGTGCACGAGAAGCTGCCTGTATGTTAGATGGTCTCAAAGTCTACAGTAATTACTAATGATCCTATAAAGTAATGGGTAAGCAATGACAAAATTTATATTCATCTAAAACATGCTGACTGTGAATGCGTGTTAAAAACTTACATTTCAATTTCAGCTTTCGATACTAGTATATCTACATGTACAGCACCCGGGTTTTCATACATGGCTTAATATATAGGTATCTTATGCCAAAATATAAGAAAAATATGCCAAGTAGTTCATGTAAGTACTACCAGTTAAATATACATAAGTGTTTCGATAAACTTTAAATGCATTTTTCTCAGTCTTGACATTTTTATGATTTTAGGTCCTTTACCGCAGGATATCTCAGCATCCAGATGATGAATTGACACCAGACAGGATGGAAAATCTTCTGAATACGTTTCTTCACTGCATGAACGGAGCAGAATTGACTAATACAAGGTAAAAGTCAATGTTGCGTATGTGAATATATGTAATATTCACTATAATTACTGATATAATCATCTTATGAGTTACTAAATAATTAAAATTTATTTTTTGTAGAAAAGTCTTCCGCTCAAGCAGTGAAGAAATATATTCAGAAGATTTTACATCCTGTCTGGTGTCAATTCATCATCTGGATGCTGAGATATCCTGCGGCAAAGGGAAAAAAGTGCTGAAAATTAGTGATTCATACATGTAATTGTTTACAATGTAAGTATAGATATATAATTTTTTTAAAATAGTTAAAACTATGTTCAATACCTATATTTTAAGTAGGAGAAAGATTTTTTTTATACTATTAATAAATAATTTTTTTCAGCCTATTACTTATTAATGTCTTTTTTACAGCTTAAACTCAGGCATAACCCCTTAAGGGGATTAACAACGTTTCGAAAATCCCGAAGCTATGCATCGATAATTTAAAATTACAGTTTTCTCTGTAACTATATTGTTCTTTTAAAGTTGACGAATTTCGTAAACGTAATCGTATTGCGACGTAGCAATAAATATTGCTGCGTCGTGATTATTTAATGCAGCCAGCTGACTTACTCTCGGCGAACTGACAGACCCTGGAGCGGATCCAGCGCTGAGTGGCGCTCGCAGGAGTTGCCTCTAACCGACCGCGTGCGGAGCGCAGGATGTGAGATCCTAAGTCACACCTGCGCAGCGCGTCGGCGCTCGGGATGGGGCACGGCAGGAAGCGAGACGGCGGCCGCGCGCACGCGGTTACATGCACGCCGCTGTGTGTAGAGGGGAGAGCGCGTATATGTGTGCGGGAGAGAGAGGGAGTTGGCGCGCGCGAGAGATAGAGAGGGAATTGGCGCGTGAGCGAGAGTGGGAATCGAGCGTGCGTTTGGGTGAGAGAGAGAGAGAGAGAGAGAGAGAGAGAGAGAGAGAGAGAGAGAGAAAGCGAAAGCGTGCGCTTGAGTGAGAGAGAGAGATAGAGATAGCGGCGCGAAGTTGACTGCGTTTGGGGTATTCAGAGAGACTGTAAATGCATGATTTAGACGCGTTATGGTAGAGTTGACTTTATGACAACTCTTGGACATAATAAAGACAAATAGAGGTATTATTTGATTAGGATGATCGTGGCTTTTCAAATGTCACGCGCCTGGCTAGTTATCCGTAGAGGGAGCCACCTCACGGCTATTCTTATAGATTGATTGATAAAGATCAATAAAGGGGGCGCGTAATTTACATATCGATATATGCTATAGAGGGCGATGATTGATTAGTCGGCCAATAGGAAAATTAGAAATAGGAAAAGAGAGCGCTGGGAAATTCATAGTTAGATAATGAATTAGTAGTGGTATTTAAATAGGCCAATTGTGGATTTCGGGAATTTTCAGGACCAATGGGGATTTGCCAGCCAGGACGACGCTTCCGTGAAGAAGGAGGCAGGGTGGGAAAATCGCGGCTTCTTCCTCGAGCGGAGCGTCGTCCTCGGCCACTCTGTTCCGGGCTCTCACTGAATTCAGTTTTCTGAAGTTTCTTTCTGCACTCGCGTGATCCGGCTTTGGGAGTTTTGGACGGCGGCCATTCAGCGGTTTCCCTGGATTCTCCTTTGGTGGACTTTGTCTGGACGTTTTTGAAGGAATTGGAAGAAGACTTTGCTGGCTTGGTGGTTTTTGGTTTTTCTCCCTGTTGTGGATTTCGATTGGTGAGAAATTAATATAGATTTCTTAGAGAGTATTTATTTGTGGATACAGGGTATCTGTTGGGACTACGTGCCTGGAGGTTTTTTAGGTTTTCTTTTTCCAGACCGTTAACCTTTCGCGTTTTCAGGAGGAGAGCGGCTGTCTACCCTTATTTGATTATTAAGTAAAATCGTAGAGGAAAATTTCATGGCCCCTTTCTTTTAGCGATCAATCAGCGGCTTGGAGATAGTTATATGGCCGTTGGCCCATGTGGATATTTAGAGTTTAAATTTCTGTTTGTTCGAAATTGACCACTGTATTGATGGAAAAGGGAAAGGGGGTTTCAGAATATACGTTTAAGTATTTTATGCATAATTATTGTGTGTTTATTTAATTGAATCCCTTCCTATTGCTACCAGTTTCCCGCGTGTTATTTCCGCTTTCTAGGATTTAAGACCCGAGGGAAAGAGGCAGCCGGCATTATAAATATTTTGTACACTAACGGGCGAGCGAAATTCCACGTTACAGTATATAAAAAAACATAATTTATCTTCGAGCATCGATATAAGTTTCAAAATATTAACTTATTTCTATTATTTTTTTGAACGGTTTTTTGTATTGTCCTACTACCTATGGTAGCAATGCGTGGCAGGCCAATATGTGGTCACCAGCTTTTACTGAGAAATCAGCACAGCTTATGAACGTAGCGATGCAGTGGCTACCTGCGTGTGTCCCCGGCGAAACGCGCGATGCTAAAAGTGTGAATAGAAAAACAGTTAGCATCAAAAACTACGGTGAAAAAATAGGTATATGTGTTTACGAAAATTTTATGGAAATAAAGGATGATCTGAAGGGCTGAGTGTGAGCAACCCATATACATAAAATGCTGCATTCAAATAATTTAAAATATACAAAATAAATACTATATGGACAGATAAGTATGTGATTCTACAGAAAAGGCTGATAAGTCTTGAATAGAGCGTTCTTATGATAGGTCAAGTAACAGAGTAAAATAAAGACCAATTCTGTAAATGAAAAATTACAGTTAGGGAAGTTTACCAATCGATAGGTAAGGAAGTATAGATAATAAAAACCAATTTGAGTCAAAAAATTTCTTAGAGCTAATTTTATGTATAACAAAAACTGCAAAAAATTTTTATTTGTTTTTTGTCTATAATTAAAAAAGTAATAGATTTATATTAATAATACTAATGGAAAAATTGTAGGTAAGAAAATTCTGCAGAGTTAGAGATGCTAAACGTTTCGATAGGACTATGGAGAACAGAGAAAACTCAGAATAACGAGAAAAGTCGACATATTTTAAAAAGCAAGAGTACGATTTTTCAAATTTAAGATCTGAAATTCTGGCAAATAAAGCTATTATTAGCATGTATTTAATACGTGAAAAAAATTGGCGCTGTGAGACAATAACTTTCTGTATAATTGCCATTTGCATTTTTGCACATTCTTAATTGTTTCTTGTGTACTTTTTGGGAAAACGATCCGAGGAAGAGGAAGCTCTTCTAGAACTGAACTTATATTTTGGTTTCCTGATAAAAGTAATTTAAATATGTAAAAAACGGATGTAAATTTCGTCAAAAATGACCTAGCGCCTGGAACTTTACGAGTTGGAGAAGAGGGGAGGTAATCTTATTTAGTAATACTACGCGTAATTCGGAACCTACCCTCAAATTAAAAAAAAGTCATTGAAATAAATTCACTACTTCTCGAAAAAATTGAATTGAATGAAATAGAAGTTCCGAGTCGTGCAGTATTACCACATATATCTATCCCTATAATATATAGTTGTTTTCATTTTGGGTGAGATTCAGGGACCAGCATTGGTCCCTGAATCTCATGCATTGGCCCCGCATTAGCCTCGCATGAGGCCTCGGATGCTCTGCCATTTTCTCAGCATCGTTTGAGTGGAATCTATAATTTTGTATGGAGGTAGGTAGACATAATGTGAGATTCTGTTTTTCGTTCGCCGTGATGCGACACGGAAACTGCCATACAGGTGTCTCTGAAGATTTTCGTTTCAATTGAGTTGTTGATCGATGGCCTCGCAATGCCCAAACGAACATAGCTTCTCATGCAGAGTATTGCACAAATATAAATGATATTTTCACTTTATGGGCCAACGCGGTTCATTACGTGATAAATCGAATTGCTTTTAACTAGACGAGAATCATAGAAGTCATACAGTATATTTAAATGAGTTATAGGCTACGCGGGTTCTGGCTCATGCAGGTGCTGGCTCATGCGGGTTCTGGCTCATGCGGGTTCTGGCTCATGCGGGTTCTGGCTCAGGCGGGTTCTGGCTCAGGCGGGTACGAGCCCACCGTATATGTATCCCCTCCCCTAGGCCGGTACGAGCCCACCATATATGTATACATCCCCCCCCTCCCCCATCTCTCTCTAGGTCGGTTCTGGCGCAGGCGGGTTCTGGCGCAGGCGGGTATATATAAGTATATACACAGTGCTGGCATGAGCCCACTGCATATAGGTATATACACAGCGCCTGCACGAGTCCACTGCATATAGGTATATACACAGCGCGGGCACGAGCTCACTGCTTATAGGTATATACACAGCGCTGGCACGAGCCCACTTTATATAGATATACACAGCGCCGGCATGAGCCCACTGTCGATGCGCGCGCGCCAGCTCCAACGCGTTGCAATTCGGCCGATATGCGCGACTTGGCTGGTATGCGCTGCGACTTGGTCGGTATGCGCGCATATCCGCTGAGCGCGCGCACATCCGATGAGCGCCTATCTCGCTGCGAACGCAGGTTGCGGGATCCCTTGCTATGAAAGTAACCTGCCGCAGGTTGCTATAAGGATAGATATACAGCCTGCTGAACGCAGGCTGCTACCCGACATGAGTGTAACCTGCGGCGAACGCAGGCTGCTACCCGAACGATTTTTTTAAAAAGCGCGTGTACGACATATGTATATATTTGTGTGTGTAAGAGAGGTTATGTGTGTGTGTGTGTGTGTGAATATGTGAGTAGTAGAGGCACGCTCTACCCCGCCGCCGTGGGCGTGGCCTAGTGGCGCCAGACGTGACGTCAGTGAGGCACGGTATACCCGAGCCAATCAGCGAGCGCCAGCCACGTGCGCGGGTGGGAGGGGGGAGCCGGTTGGAGGGGTGGGAGCCGGGTGGGGGGAGGGAGCTCACGGTCCGCGCGTGAGTTGGATCCGCCACCCCCTCCCGCTGGAGCGCTCCGTAGCGGAGGTGAGCTGGACCCGCGCGCCACCCGCTGGTGGAGCTCTCTCCGCGGTGGTGAGCTGGACCCGCGCCCACCCGCTGGTGGAGCTCTCCCCGCGGTGGTGAGCTGGACCCGCGCGCCGCGCCGCCGCCGCCGCCCGGGAGAGAGATGCTGTGCGTGGGAGAGAGAGAGATGCTGTGCGTGGGAGAGAGAGAGAGAGCAGAGCGCAAAAGTCGAGAATTTTCAAAGTCCCGAAATAGAGAGAGTGGGGATGTCTGGAACGGGAAAAGCCGAGAGGTACGGTATAAACGACGCATGCGCTCTGCGTCTTCTGCCACGCGCCAAGAGATGCTGAGAGTGTGCGTGGGCGCCAGATGGTGCGAGAGAGAGAAAGAGAGAGAGAGAGAGAGAGAGACAGATGAAAAGTTTCAAAGTCCCGAAACAGAGAGAGTATATCTATACATAGCTACAGGTCTGTTATACCCGAGTATATCTATATATACAGACATCTACTCTAGTCAGGAGCCCCGAAACAGAGAGAGTGGGGGTGTCTGGAGCTGAAATTGTCCGAGAGGTACGGTATAAACGACGCATGCGCTCTGCGTCTTCTGCCTCGCACCAAGAGATGCTGAGAGTGTGCGTGGGCGCCAGATGGTGCGAGAGAGAGATGAAAATTTTCAAAGTCCCGAAACAGAGAGAGTATATCTATACATAGTTGCAGGTCTGTTATACCCGAGTATATCTACATATACAGACATCTACTCTAGTCAGGAGCCCCGAAACATAGAGAGTGGGGGTGTCTGGAGCTGAAATCGTCCGAGAGGTATGGTATAAACGACGCATGCGCTCTGCGTCTTCTGCCTCGCGCCAAGAGATGCGTGGGAGAGAGAGTTGAGCGCAACTGAAAATTTTCAAAGTCCCGAAACAGAGAGAGTGGGGGTGTCTGGAGCCGAATCTCAGCCGAGAGGTACGGTATAAACGACGCATGCGCTCTGCGTCTTCTGCCACGCGACAAGTGAGAATTTTCAAAGCCCGGGAAAAGCTTTGGACTGTATCTATATAGGGCGGGCGTTCTACCCTAGTATATCTATGTATATATGAGTCCCGTAACTAGGCGAGCGGAGCTTGCCGAGGGGAGCTCGTAATCCGACCCCGCGTACAAAACTCTCGGATGCGAGTATCTGGTATACTTTAATTGGGTGGAAAATGTATTTTAAATTAGAAACGAGACTAATTTTTGGGTGTTGTGAATATTGAAATAGAATGAATATTTTTTTTAGAAAATTTCGTTTATTCAAGAAAAAAGTATTGTTTAGTTTACAATCGTTTTACATATTTTTTTCAGATAATTTTGATATACATTTTTGTAAAATTTTTATGTACACAGTTGTCAATTCTTTATAAAAAATATCGAAATAATAATTTTTAAAATAGATATCTATTGGTTTTGCAAATCGCTGTGAAACTTTTTCTCGAATATTGTCTGTATTTTCTTCGATGCACGCTGTTAATAATTCGTCGTTGGAATACTCCTCGGGTGTGGCAATGTTGAATACTTCGAGTGCGGTGTGCTCCTTGCATTTGTTTACTGCATCGGTGATACGTTCTAAACGATGAAAACGCTCCTCGACACAAACAGCAGCCCTCTTGACACCTTCAAAACTCGTCATCTGCAGAACAACGCCGGGCGAATAAAAATCTTTCTTCTTATTCTCCGACTCGTTGATCGTCTTTGCAAAAAGAATTGATTTCAAGCCGTAAGAGGTTGTGAAGCGCAACTCTGTCTCGTCGTCCAAAGCGATGCTCGGTAAATCGTCGTACGCACAATCGAAATATTTGGTAATCTTTTCAAGATTGTCTATGAGAGTCATCCACGCTCCGGAACTTAATGGAAAACCATGAGAAAATTGATTGTTGATTAACTGAATCGATGGCTTGAAAATATCATCTTCTTCATCGTACACTAAGCTCACACTAATTTTTTTTGAACCAGACTTATTTAACGAATACACTGTTGTTAACAATCCGACTATCGCTGATTTTATTTCTCTATTACGTGTCATGGTTATTTTCTTATTTCCATCCTCGTTTTCAAAATCTTCGTTCTTTCTTTTCAACATTTCTTGCGCCATGACTAATTCACTCCAGAAGCGTGTATACTTTTTTTAATGAGATCGCTTGGACGGTTAGCTGTAAACTGACACTTTTCCCGAGGAAAGCGCGTTGGAAAAACCCTTGAGCGTGTTTCTGTTTTAAATCACGACATCTGGCCACACCCCCATCCTCCAACCGTTGCACAAGTCATATACACACACGCATATAACTCGCCCGATTTATTCTCACACGTGTGTGGCGAGCCACATGTGTTTTTTAAAGCAGTGACTCTTAGAAGATGCACAGCTGTCTATTTAGATGTATGTTCGTTTTCCGCGCTAGATTTTTTTCGGTGGATTTCACTCGTCGATATACGATTTTTCTCAAAGTTTTCAGGGTGGCGTAAAGAACTCTAAACCAAGCCCGAGACAAGTGTTTCAGATCCTTTTCTCTAAGGCAGATTTTTAACATGGATGTTTTACAGCGATTCTCACGAGATCAAGTGGCGACGATGCGCAAGTTTTCTGCGGGGGTGTGAATGCAGATGTAGGGCGGAAAACTGTAGCAAGCTGGTATGGTGGCTATTATAAAAAGCCGAGGTGTCCACACGACGAGGTTTAGTCTTTTCCTCAAACGTCGAGCGCACACTTCGTTGGCAGTAAAAATTTCTTGTGTCTAGTGATTGTGTGTAATTGTGTATCTTATACAAAAATGCCGACTTCCGAGGCAAAAAAGATAGTGGCTGATTTTCAACACGTGGTAGTGACGTGCGCTGCGCTAGCGTGCGTACGGTACGATCGGCAGCGCTGTAACCCCGTGTGGTGGTCGAGATTTTTTGACCTGTCAATATCGTCGCTCGTGTTTGAGTATTTTTACATACTTGCGTTCAGTGATTTGAAGGATGTGTTTACTATGTTCGACGTGTGCATCAACCAGTGCGACCTAGCGATTTATCTCGCGGGTCGATGTCTCACGGCTGACGACAGGATCGACATAGAAAATTATTCACAGCCGCTTATGCGACGGTTTTACGAATTGCGTAAGTTTCAAATTTTTATAGTATTTTTTAAACATTTATAATATAGATTTTAAAAAAATAATTCATATTTTTTATAGGACGTCTCCACGCCCTGGACGTAGTTCGCGAAGAGACACGCGAATTTGTGCTCAGCATTATGAGCGAAGCCAGGACCCAAATCGTTGAGATCATGTCAATGATCCAAAACGTTACGAGCCCTGATGATGAAATTAGTGCTGACGACACGCGGAGAATGGACCGACGACGGGCGCAGCTAGCTGTGAATTTGGGGACACACGCAGAATGTCGCAACCTCGGACCATATGGAAAAATGTCGAGAAGCGGCTCTCGCTGCCTATCAAGGTAACTAATCAAGTTTATCTTTTTTTCCTACATCGTTTTCTTATATCTACGTCCTTAAATCGTAGCGTGTGAGGATATGATAATTGCGCCTTGGCTACCGGCTCCTCGGACGACAGCAACACGTGTATTTGAATGGATCGTTACAGAATTTTACAACGATCCAAAGTCATTCCCACCATCGGGAGATGATGTGTACAGAGCGTTTGAGGCGTTTCGAGGACCGGCCGAGGTTTAATTGTTAGTAATTTTAATTCAAATATTTCGTCGTAATTCTTAAACTAATTTTATATTAATTTCAGATGTTGGATCACGAGCACAGAGCAAGGACGACATTGTTGAAATGCCTAAAACAAAAAAACAAAAAAATAATAGTGAAGATTGCGAAAAAAATAATAGTGCATGTGGTACGAAAGTGTTGGTGCATGTGGATGTGCACAGAGAAATGTGTAGCAGTGGCTGCAGTTACACCAGTCAGGACTCGACGCATCAGGAGGGGGTCTCTCGGCTCCAAGTAGGAAGAGGCCGAAGCAGTAGCAGGTCAACAACCTCCCCCAGCCAGCCCGCGCATCGATCCTCGGACCGGCTGTCATCTCAGAATGGTAGTGTTTTCAAAAATAATTCTAAAGTATATTCGTGTATGTATAGTGAGAATTCGGTCGCGATTTCGAGTGGGTGGGTTGATGATTTTGATACCGAATGGTTCGACGATTTTGAGGGAAAAGGTGGTAGTAGAGGCAATGTGGAAAATATTCTAGACAAACGTAGTATTTTGTCCATAAAAAACGACGACAACTTGTGTCTACCGCGTGCGTTGGTTTGTGGCGAAGTATTTATTCGAAAAGACGCGACACCCGAATGGGCTAAGGAATGGCACGAAATAAAAGAAAAACTGACGCATCAAAAATATCGCGCATCGCGACTAATGATAAAATCGGGTGTTGAACTCGCACAAGATCGAGGATGTGGACTCTGCGAACTCGAAAAATTTCAAAAGTTTTTTCAAAAGAAAATGATAGCTATTCGTGTTTACATTTACGAAACTTTCGGAAAAAAAGATGCACCATTATTTTTCGACGGCACGCAAAAAGGTCCGTTTGAAAAAATTATCAACATTATGGCATATCGCGAGCGGGAGCATTTCGACCTTGTATTGAATTTATTAGACGTTCGTAATGGATTATTTTTTTGTGAACCATGTAATTTTTCGTACAAAAGCATACATCAACACGCATGCGATGCCATATGCGATGCGTGTTTTACTACCCTAAGATGCATTGGTGGCGAGCGAAATGTACGATGCAACGATTGCGCTCGTAGTTTTTACAACGATGACTGTTTTAGAAATCATCGTAAAATCGGTTCTGTAGCTCGTGATAAAAAATATACGGGGTCAAAGGGAAACTCGACTAGATCTTTATGTTTGAATTATTTCTTTTGTAAAACATGCCAACGCCTCGTCGACAATTTTAAAAGGAAACACGAATGCGGTAAAATTTTTTGTAAAATATGTCGAAGCATCCACTCGTTGAACGTACTGTGTATGATGCAGCCCGTGACAGTTAGAAAAAATACAAAAATACACCCCGAAAATTGTTTTATTTTTTACGATTTTGAAACGCGCGAAGAAAAACTAAACGAGATCAGCAATGTAAAAATTTTAAAACCAATCTTGTGCGTGGTGCAAGTATGCTGCGACGCTTGCTTCTCCGACGAGTCAAGGCGGCTATGCGCATTTTGTGGGGTTCGTGAGCACGTGTATGCAGGCGCCGAATGTCTGGCACATTTTGTTGATTTCGTAGTTCGTAAAAAGAAAATCGGTTTCTCTACGTTTATCTGTATCGCGCATAACGCCAAAGCCTTTGATGCGCAATTTATTATGAAGTATTTAGTAGAGAACGGTAATGATCCTGAAGTTATTTTAAATGGTCGTAACATAATACGAATGCAGATAGGAAAAACGATTTTCATAGATTCCTTCAGTTATATACCATCAAAACTCGCATCTTTTCCCAAAACTTTTGGTCTCGCGGAAGGTGTGAAAAAAGGATATTTTCCGCATCGTTTTAATACCGTCGAAAACGAAAATTATAAAGGTGTATATCCCCTGGCCGAAACTTATAGCCCCGACGCGATGACGCTGCAAGAACGCACAAACTTTTACGAGTGGTATGCCTCGATTTCTGAAGACTTTGTTTTCGATTTAAAAAAAGAATTACTCGAGTACTGTCAGCAAGACGTCATCATCTTACGCCAGGGTTGTATGAAATTTCGTCAAATCTTTTTAAATGTCGCAAATGTCGATCCGTTTGCGGAAAGTGTGACACTCGCAAGCGCCTGCTCTCGTGTCTATAGGAAGAATTACTTAGAGAGGGACACAATAGGCCTTGTACCTGCGCAGGGTTATTTACGAGCAGGCAACCACTCTCAAAAGTGTATAGAGTGGCTTTTGTGGGAAGAGCATCGGACCGGTCGCGAAATCGTACACGCGGGGCGAAGTCGAGAATACCGTTTAATCGAGGGTCCAATCGTCGACGGTTTTTTGTCTGTAGATAACGCGAAAGGGGTGGTTTATCAATTTCATGGGTGCTACTGGCATGGTTGCCCAAAGTGTTTTAAAAATGAGCGTACGCGAGCTCTCGTTAATAAAACAACATTTGAGCAGCGATACGAAAACACAGTCATAATGTCGCGCCGCATAAAATCATACGGATACACACTTGTCGAGATGTGGGAGTGTGAATTTGAAAAATCAAATGTAGTTAATCCAGATTTTAAAAAACTAGTTAAACGACACCCTCTCGCGCAAAAAAATGTTTCGTTGAATCCTCGGGCGGCTTTTTACGGCGGTCGGACTGGTAACGTCGTGACTCTTTACAAAGTAGATCCCGGTGAGAAAATCCGATATGTCGACGTTTGCTCTCTGTATCCGTACATCTGCAAGACGGGTGTGTATCCTGTCGGTCATCCAAAAGTATATATCGGTAGTATGTGCCGCGAGCTCACCGGTGAAAATTTCGAAACGTTTAGTCGAAACGTCGAAGGCCTCGTACAGTGCGAGATCCTACCGCCGAGGGACCTATACCACCCGCTGTTAGCGTACCGTATGCACAACCGTCTGCTCTTCCCCCTCTGCCACTCGTGCTGCGTAGAGTCGAGACAAAGCGAGTGTTGCCACGAAAACGAAAAGGATAGAATTTTGAGCGGTACGTGGGTCGCTCTTGAGATAAAAAAGGCGTTGGAACATGGCTATGTATTAAAGAATATAAGTGTTATCTGGCAATATTCGGTCACGCAGTATAACCGCAATACAGACACTGGCGGTTTATTCACCGGGTACATAAATACATTTTTAAAAATTAAACAAGAGAGTTCGGGTTTCCCCGCGAATGTCGTGACCGATGCGGACAAAAGGCAGTACGTTGACGACTACGAGCGCGAGGAGGGCATTAAATTAGATTTGAATAAAATAGAGAAAAATTCGGGGCTACGCGCTGTTGCAAAATTATGTTTAAATACGCTTTGGGGTAAATTCGGTCAGAGAGGCAATCTGTCTCAGACTAGTATAGTTCGGGGGCGTTAAGAACTGTCAAAATTTATTACCGACCCCGACATTGTTGTCGAGGCACTCGAATGGGCGAGTGAGAATGCTTTTTATGTAAATTGGAAATACATCGATGAGGTGGAGTCAAACTCACCATGCACGAGCGTAGTCGTTGCTGCGTATACTACAGCGCAGGCGCGATTAACATTGTACACGTATCTATACAAGTTAGGAACGCGTGTATTGTATTACGACACCGATTCTATCATATATACGACTAAATGCGATGGGTCGTACGAGCCTCCGACCGGGCCGTATCTTGGTCAGCTTACGATCCAGACTATGGCCCGGGAGCTTATATCGAATGTTTTGTCTCGGGAGGCCCAAAATTTTACGCGTATCGTGTACGTAAAGCCGATGGTTCGGTTCACGATGTGTGTAAAATTAAGGGTTTCAGACAAAACTATCTGACAAGCGAAATCATTAATTTTAATACTGTTGTACAAATGGTCGAAAATTATAATGCAAAAAATTTTAATAATGTAAACAACCAATTGATAGTAAAAAGCAATGTGTTGCGACGAACGGCGCTTCATGAAATTGTATCTGTAAATGAAGAGAAAAAATGTTCGATTGTTTTGCGAAAGAGATGGTTCAAATCTGCGAAGCGTTCTTATCCTTTTTGTTATAAAAAAAATAAATAAATTTTATGTATAATTATTTTTAATGTAAAAATTGTATGTTTGTTTTAAATATATTTTTTACTGAAATAAATTTGTATAAAAAAAGAGTATTTTGCTTTTACTATTTTTCAGACGATGCGGACAATAACGCTATTCGCGTTGTCAATGACTATGTGATACAGAAAAGCGATGATATGAAGGTGCAAGACCGCATAACAGTGTTTAAATTTAAACCGCTACCACGTAACGTCGACCCTAGCGAATGGCTAGATCAAGCTTTTCAGGAGATTGTAGAGTATTTAAAAAAATATGCTAAAAAACCAACAGATAAAATCGGGGTGACTGTTAATTGCGCGAGTTTTGTAAATGGTAAAATGTGGGTGTCTATTAGATTCGTTAAAGAATTAAAGTTTGAGGATGTAATGGATATTTTCAAAAAAGTTAGGCAGAGTAAAAAAAGCGTTGCGATAGACGAAGCGTTGGAATTTAAAACTACATATATTGAGATGGATGATTAATACAAATTATTTTTTTATGTACAAAAATTTATTTACTAATAACATTTTATTAAAAAATAATATTTTTCTATTTACCGCCTTTGATTAATTTACACATATACACACTAATAAATTTGTTGTTTTTGCTGTTGCTCTTCCATATATTCTATATCTAAAATAACTACAGTATTCAATGGTTTGTCACGTGTAAAAATTGGGTGGCGAAGGCCCTCGGGCGTCGTGCACAGCGACATTGAAAGCAGGTAAGATGAGATTCACGTGCACAGCAGAGAGACCTATTGCTGACGAGTAAGATGTAGGCAGAAGTCGGTAAGAAGCCTTTATTAGTGAAAATGTCACGAAGACTGTAGCCGGCCGTAACGCGCTTGAATATCTTGCACGCAGTGTCGGTCCAACGCCCGCCGTGCGCAG
>JACCIB010001387.1:0-36990 GCA_018906965.1 Philotrypesis tridentata
CATTAGAAGAAAGACACCCTCTGTTGCGTAAAAATCAATTTAAAATTTGGAACATGGAATCATTTCTGAAACATAATATTCTATATTCTCGTGGTTTTTCATAATTTTATTTGTATTGTTAGTGATAATTAAATAAGTTGTTTTATTATCTGCAATTTTATTTTTTCTTACAGAATCTGAATTTTGCTTCACAATATGTAAATAAAGGAGTTACTTATGGACATGTAGTAATAGCGATGGATTCTAACCCTATTCGGACGGCTTTAAATGTTTGCAATTTTCTCATAGCTCAAAAAGTATATGCAATCATAGTGTCCCATCCTCCTGTTGGAGATTTATCACCTGCAGCTGTTTCATATACTAGTGGGTTTTATCACATTCCTGTAATTGGTATATCTTCCAGAGATTCTGCTTTTTCTGACAAGGTATAAAATAAATAAATATAAGCCAAATTAAAAATTCGAAGTTTTGTAAAATCAATATTTTGTACTTCTTTACGTAGTTCAAAGTTAGAAAGTCAATGTTTAGTCCGGGAGCCCTACAATTTTGTTGGCCACTTTCTTCTAGGTTTAGTTTTATTGTCGAAATATGTTAGTCGCAACCTACTGAAAGTAACCCTGAGTTTTCGACTTCGGACCTGATCGGGAACATTGTTATTATTGCAAAATAAACTTCAAAAAAGCACTTTTTTTCAGTTTTTCGCAAATAATTATTTTATTACTCATTTTATGCAAAAAAAGGTAGAGGTAAAAGTTCTTTAGAATTAAATTTCCAATAAGAAGTGTATATTCCCGAATGCGAAATTTACTTTTTTCATCGTTAAATTGTTAAACAAAAAAATTTTTTTTTCAATTTTTCACATTGCCACAGATTTTGCAAAAAAAAGATTTTTTTCCTCGGATAGGCTCTCAAAGATGACTTTTAGAACAAAAAATATAAAAATCCGTGTCCGACCTCGATATCTCAAAATGGCGTTCTATTGCAAAATTATTTACCCTAAAATTTCAAATTCATCTCCAAATTGCCCATGGAACGATAACTTGACCCAACCGCCTTTAATCGATAGCTTATAATGTACTTAATAAATGCTAAAAAGAACTTTTTTAAAAATTAATATTTAACAACATTTTTAATAACAAATAATTTTTATTTCCGTCAATTTTGAAGTTAGAGAAACGCGGTAAAATGCATCTTAAAGTACGTAAAAAACCATGAATTTTCATATAAATTTTGTTCAGATCCGACCAATAGGAGCCGAGATACGATTTTTTTTTCATTCGGCGATTACGCCGAAACTACTTGATATTTTTAGTTGAAATTTGGTACAGTGCTTGTTAAAATAATACTTTAAATAATGACATTTTACCCGATAGCTCTAGATGGTTTAGTTCCTCTAAAACGACCGACGAACAATGCGAGTTCAGAGCGCGCGGCCGCTCGGCTCTCCGGCCGAGCGACGCGGTGGTGGGGGGAGCGCCGCGCGGCGGCCGACAGAATTCGTCCACGTTAGTTGTCATTTGATTATCTCGATAACAAAAGCTGCTATTGCAATAAATTTTTTTTTCATTTAACGTGTTTTTTTCTCAGCTTTAACGCCGTGCTAATTAAATTGTCATAAGTGCAATGCAAATATCCGAAATTTAGATGTTTTTTTAAAAAAACTCTTTTTTTACTATATAAACAACCTTTACACGTATATAACAAGCATATACAATCATAAAAATAAGAAGTTGCGCAATACATACATATGAAGGTTGTGTAAATATTGTGTACATAGAAAAAAAGAGTTTTTTAAAATAAACATCTAAATTTCGGATATTTGCATTGCACTTATAACAATTTAATTAGGATGGCGTTAAAGCTGAGAAAAAAACACGTTAAATGAAAAAAAATTTTATTGCAATAGCAGCTTTGGTTACCGAGATAATCAAATTGCAACTAAGGTGTACGAATTCTCTTCGCCGCCGCGCGGCTTTCCCCCCACCACCGCGTCGCCCGGCCGAAGCAGCCGCGCGGCCGCGCGCGCTGAACTCGCATGGTTCGTCGGTCGTTTTAGACGAACTAAACCATGTAGAGCTATCGAGTGAAATGTCATTATTTAAAGTATTATTTTAACAAGCACTGTACCAAATTTCAACTAAAAATATCAAGTAGTTTCGGCGTAATCGCCGAATGAAAAAAAAATCGTATCTCGGCTCCTATTGGTCGGATCTGAACAAAATTTATATGAAAATTCATGGTTTTTTACGTACTTTAAGATGCATTTTACCGCGTTTCTCTAACTTCAAAATTGACGGAAATAAAAATTATTT
Organism: Philotrypesis tridentata; assembly: GCA_018906965.1. Lineage (NCBI taxonomy): Eukaryota > Metazoa > Arthropoda > Insecta > Hymenoptera > Pteromalidae > Philotrypesis > Philotrypesis tridentata. The sequence continues at coordinate 2,313 of JACCIB010001387.1, forward strand.
GTTATTAAAAATGTTGTTAAATATTAATTTTTAAAAAAGTTCTTTTTAGCGTTTATTAAGTACATTATAAGCTATCGATTAAAGGCAGTTGGGTCAAGTTATCGTTCCATGGGCAATTTGGAGATGAATTTGAAATTTTAGGGTAAATAATTTTGCAATAGAACGCCATTTTGAGATATCGAGGTCGGACATGGATTTTTAGATTTTTTGTACTAAAAGTCATCTTTGAGAGCCTATCCGAGGAAAAAAATCTTTTTTTGCAAAATCTGTGGCAATGTGAAAAATTGAAAAAAAAATTTTTTTGTTTAACAATTTAACGATGAAAAAAGTAAATTTCGCATTCGGGAACATACATTTCTTATTGAAAATTTAATTCTAAAGAACTTTTACCTCTACCTTTTTTTGCATAAAATGAGTAATAAAATAATTATTTGCGAAAAACTGAAAAAAAGTGCTTTTTTGAAGTTTATTTTGCAATAATAACAATGTTCCCGATCAGGTCCGAAGTCGAAAACTCAGGGGTACTTTCAGTAGGTTACGACTAACATATTTCGGCAATAAAATTAAACCTAGAAGAAAGTGGCCGATATCTCACTATTGAACTCCCTGACTCCCGGACTAGTTTTAAATTATGTATTAAATTAAAACTATATTAATTTTATTGTAAAAAATTTACTGAACATAAGGACTTGAAAATTGAAACATACGTATAATTGTATTACGCTTTTTCATAATATATTGTTGCATTTATGTATGTTCTAGAACATTCACGTTTCGTTTCTTCGTACGGTACCACCGTATTCACATCAAGCTGATGTGTGGGTTGAATTGTTGAGATACTTTAATTATATGAAAGTTATATTTATACATAGTTCTGATACTGATGGACGCAGTTTATTAGGAAGATTTCAATCGACTTCCCAAATTCTGAAGATGATATGGAAGTGAAAATTCAGGTACCTTTTTTTGTATAATACTTAGGTATACATATAAGTTGCTCGTGTGCTTACAGTACTAGTCGTGCCAATCCTACAGCGAATTCATACTATATCTCTAAATAATACGTTGCCATAGATTTCAATAAACTGCTTTGATTTACAGGTTGAAAATGTTATTGAGTTTTGAACCAGGGTTAAGAAACTTTAAAAATGAATTACTTGAATTAAAAGGTGCTCAATCGAGGGTTATCTTATGTATGCATCGTAAGTAAATCCTGTTTTTACTATAATATTTTATTAAGGGGATATCTCACCAAATATTTACAAATATATCCATATGGCGCTGCAGTTAAATTATATATTCGAAATTATAAGTTTCTACGTGAAATTATACAAACTCTACGTAATTTTATCGAAAAACCAGCTATGTAGCGCTCTAGTTGTAGTTCTAAGATATTTGTTTTTTTCGTAAGATATACTCTAGAAAGCACATAATTTTCTGAAAATCAGAAATATGATGCGGCACCAGACGGCGGTCTCACGTGGCTAGGCATCTGCACCTATCCAACATGGTGTCACAACACACTCGCACTGTATACAGTGACATTGACAATTATGCGCGACCATCATTGCTGTCGCCTCGCATTTCCAATTCTTATCAAATTATGTGCTTTATAGAGAACGTCGTGCGGCAAAACCAAATTCCTTAAAACTGTGGCTAGAGCGTTACGTAGCCGTTTTTCAATAAAATTACGTAGCATTTGATAATTTTAGGAAGAAACTTATAATCCCGAGTACTTATACCACCAGACTGCAGCGTCATACGTGTATATTTGGAAACATTTGGTAAAACATTCCGTTAAGCGAAATTGGATTTTAAGGAGGTTCTATCCCTATTGGCTATAGTCAAAATATATTCGCTTTTTCATTTGTGATTTATCCGTAACGTACAAGTAATACGTAAAATAATAATTGTACATTGTACTTATATAATTCTATTAATCCTAATATTTGATTAGGTTTTTGAGGTTAAATGTATGATTTTTGTAATCAATTAATATTTACTGTATCTTAAAATCTTTGAATATTATTTTCAAGCGACAAATAAGATTCCTTTTTAACTTCAATAAAAGGCATAGGTGTATTATAACATAGTTGTAACACATATATGACTTTTAAAAAATTTTTTTAAAACTAGACAAAATTTGCTAAAAAAATCCCTATCCATGTCAGGTCAGAAAATCAGAAAAAAAATGCAAAAAAACCGGTTTTTACCCTCTGTAACACAGAGAATCTATGCAAAAAGTCTGAAAAAATTCAGGGAGGTGAATTTTATCAAGTAGAAGCTATTCAATTTGCTTAGAAAAAAAATTAAATTTCGACCTCTCCATTTCATAGAGATTTACCCATATAAATATAAATTTATTTCGGTCTCGAGGCCCAGAAATGGGCTTGGATATTACATGCTGTTTTCTCACTCATTCGGTCATTACGGTCCTTCAAGTGCTAGTTGGATAACGAATTATAGAATTTATGGTTTTTACTCTTAACCTATTATTTTTACTGTCTACTAGACTAGTTTTTCAGTGTGCTTTGAACACATTTTTGTTTTTTTTATCACATTTTGCTTATGCTACCTCGTTTAGTCTTCTCCCTGCCTTATTTACAAATTTTTACATTTTAACATATTTTTAATTTGTTACATTTTTTCATTTTTTTTACATTTTTCATTTATTTTTTTTTTTTTATATTTTCATTTATTTTTTTTTTTACATTTCTTTATGTACTCGCTTTTTAGGCACGATCGTAACGCGGGAGGAATGCCTTATAGTCTTATCATCGCAAAAATTACCTGCGATATCTCGACTAATTTTCGACCAATTGGGCTAAAAATTTATAAGAATGCAGCTCTTATATATACAAAAAAACATTTTTTTTACTTTCGCAATTACCGGCCAATTGTTCAAATGGAAGCTCTGTATGCTTAATTTTACATATGTTTTTTTTAACTAAAGTGTGTTGTAATAAGCTTATCTCAGTCAAATAAGTTTCAATGAATCCAAATTTTTTTGTAAGTTCTACTTATGTTAAGAAAGTGACAGTATAAAATTGGGCTCGATTCCGTATACACAAAAAATATGCGGGCATTTCTTATATTTTCGAAAAACGATTTTTTGCCCACAGCTTAATCTTTTTGACTTGAATACTGGAAAATGCTACAATTGAAGTTAACAATCTAAAATCAAATTTTAACCTTAAAATAGTTCGTTTTTCATAATAAAACTTTTCAGGTGTATGTTTTGCATAAAAATATAGAACATAAAGTTGCAGATATTTTAAAAATACAATTTTTGACCAGAATTATTATACGCTTAGAATGATTCAACGGATTTTAAAACTCAAAAACTGACTTTTTTAAAGAAAAATTTCAGTTGGCTACGATTATCTCTGCGAAATCAGCTCCAATCGATCCCAATTTTTTTTTGTATAAACTCTACCTATATTAATATCGTTGCAGAATAATTTTGGGCTTGATCCTATATATACGAAAATTATGCGGACATTTTTAAAATTTTCGAAAAACGTATTTTTCGAAATTTTAAAAATCGGGCAGATCGGGTGAGCGCGAAGTGTAAGCGTCAATCGCCGTGTCTTAAATGCAAAACGCGAAGCGATGCAAGGCGATAAGCTACTGAGGTCTTTTGGCCCGAAGGGCCAAAAAGCCGAGTGCGGCGCGCTAGTTTACCTTACATTTTTAACTCCTTTAATCTTATTAAATCAGTCTTCGTTTCTTAACCTTTACATCCTCTCATCCTTCTGTTCATTCATTTGAGGCGTCCTCGTTACACTCGCTTGTGAAATTTTCTGCATTTTCATTTTACCTTATTCACGCATTTCATATCCGTTTCGCTTTTATTTCTAATTCTATTATTTCTATCGCCTTCACAATGTCACTACAATCCTTATCGTTAATCAACCAGTTGAACCTACCATACTTATCCCTTAAATATTCTGACAGGTGCTCCCCATTCCTGTCCTTTAAATATTCTGACAGGTGCTCTCACATAATTTCTTTATACTTTGGATTATACCTTGATTCATTTATTTTTGCTCTTCTTCTTTGTAACTCAATGCACTATACTCTGAATCTCTTCTCCATCTGCAATTTTGAACCGTATTGCCAGGTAGCTGAAGCCTACCTCATTGAAGAACTTTTTCGTTTCTGTGCTCATCAAATCTTTACCTAACTCCTTACTTTTGTCCTCCCAATACATTCTCGTAAGTCTATTTTCTGTGCATTTTGCCATTATCTCCTCATCCTTGCCGCCCTTGCGTCTCAACGTATTGCCAATTTTTCTGTCCCTATTTCGGTGTAAATGATGTACTTTGGTGTCCATATGTCCAATCTTAGTACCCATTTTAGAAAATTCAACTTTACTTTTTCTAATTCTGCTCTTTCTACCCACCCCCAGATTTCTACCCCATATTCGATTACATTTCTGACTAGGTAATTGAAAAGATTAAGCCTTCTTTTGAAGTCTCCTTTATTGCATTTTTCCCCTAAGCCCCATGTCTTCTTCGCTGTCATTCACCTTTTCTTTTTTAAGTCCTCTATATGATCTTTATAACCACCCTCATTGTTGAAGTTGAAACCCAAGTATTTAAATTTATTGACTTCTTCTATCTTGTCTTTTTCCCATTTCCATAATTCATTTTTGCTCTTCTTCCCCTTGTTGAAGACTAGGATTTTCGTTTTCTCCGCACTTAGGCTCAGCTTTCTATCCTTTATGAATCTTTTGAGTGAGTTACACATATTTAGTAATGCTTCTCTATTTTCGCCAATAACACAATGTCGTCTGCATAAGGTAGTGACCATACCCTTGTGTTGCTTATCCTTGTTCCTCCCATTTTCTTTCCCTAAAGATTTTTTCTATTTTTGCTATGTATAAGCAGTATATTAACAGACTTACACCGCACCCCTGCCTTACTCCCTTCGTTACCCACAATTCTGCTGAGTTTGTTCCCAATTCTTATCTTGACCTTGGTTTCTTACTATATGCCTCTCAGTCTTTCGATTAGGTATTTGTTGAACCCCATAGCTTCCATTATTTTCCATAAGATTTTTCTGTCTACCCTGTCGAATGCCGCCTTGAAATCTACAACATTTGGCAGCAATGCTTTTTCCCTTACTTCTTCTTTAAGCCTTGTCCTGATCACCTCCGCATATATTTTATATGCCGTTGCTAGAAGCGATATGCCCTTGTAGGTGTTTGCTCTTCGGGATTGCCTTTTTTGTAAATGGGGATAATAATCCCCGTTTTCCAGTCTTCCGATATTTTCGGCCCGACCCAAATTCTGCCGATTATGCATATAACCTATTTTTCAGCTCCTTCCCCCCTCCCTCCATGAATCTAGGCCTTATTCGGTATGTGATCTATCCCTGCTTTCCTCTTTTTTTAATATTTTCCATGCCGACCTGATTTCCCTTGCTGTAATTTTTTCCTCTTGACTTCTTGTTTCGTTCACTATTATTTTTCCCCTAGCTGTTATACTTCTGAACCGTCGAGAAGCTGCATAAAATAGTTTAACCATATGCCATGTATTTTCCACCACTTCCTTCTTTTTCCTAAATCTGTTCAAGTATTTTTAGACATCTCTTTCCCTATTTATGCTTCTGAGCTTTCTGAGCTGATACTTTCATTTCTCTATTTAACTTCTTTTTTTTCTTTACAGTAGTTTCTCCATTCTTTCCTTCTTTTCGAGTATGTATCCTTCTCACACTTTCCTCTCTTCGATTTCTGCAAGGTCTTTTCCCCTTTACTTTCGCGCTTTGTAGCTCTACCGTTACTCCCCGTTGCCCTCGTCTTCTAGATTTGTGCTTCTTTTTCCTTGTTGGAGGCTTTGATGTCCCCTGTCTTGGAAAACATCCTTCGCCTCTTCTTTTCCTTGTTCCTCACTTAGCCACCAATTCTTCATTTGCTGCCGCACTACCTAACTCCTCAAACCGCTCCGCCGCTATTCTCATTCTTGCCGCAAAATTTACCGTTTAAATTTAGAATTTTATTTCCCCTGTTTCTCCGTAACTCCTTATCTCTACTTTTTCGCAATACTATTCGCAAAATATGCCCCGTCCTGTCAAATTTACGCAAAATCTTGGAGACGCCTCGCACACACGTGTTCACACTTTGACACCCTCTATCCAAGATCCAAGCTATTTCCATGATATATATCAAACTGTATACGAAGTTTGATTTACATCTCAATTTTAATTCTGTTGCCAATAGAACCTCCTTAACCCAATCTTTGAGAGGCACATCGTAAAAATTAGTTTTTTTTTTAATTTCAATTGTTTATAACTAATTATGTAAATAGAAATATTGATTTTTCTACAATATCATATGGTTTACAAGATATGAGGACCCTACGAGAAAAGGTTAAGACGGTTTGGGGTTCAAAATGTTCTGCTATAAACAAAAAAATGCAAGAAATTTGATGTCTCATATATGAGACATCGCCTCTCAAAGGGTTAATGGAATAAATAATGCAACTAAAAGTATTTTTTTAAATATTTTATATAAGCCGAACATCTAACGAAAAAAATGACTTTCAAAATACTTGGAACGTCATTCATAACCGTTGCAAGTTATACTTACTTTTATATGGGATGCATATTCATTATAAAGCATTATTGTTTATATCAAATGATTTTGTTGTTGATTTTTTATAATGTGATCGGATTTAAGTACAAATCTATGTATACAAATATATTTTTGATAGGGCTGAAGATGCTGATATAATTTTTCAAAATGCTGCAGAACTTAATATGACAGGAGCTGGTCATGTATGGTTAGTAACAGAACAAGCATTAAGCTCTAAAAATGTACCAGAAGGTGTATTGGGGTTAAGACTAATCAACGTGACAAATGAAAAAAGTCACATCAAAGATAGCTTGTAAGTAAATTTCTAATTTATTGTGCATGCAAGCATCATGTGTAACATGCAATAAACAATACTATTTAAAATTTTAATATATATACGTGTGCGTGCGTGCGTGCGTGCGTGTGTGTGTCTGTGTGTGTGCGTGCGTGCGATTATGTGAGTTATAATAAATATGTTACTAAAACGATATTTTTTGCAACTGTATTTTAGATACGTACTTGTGTCAGCTTTGCGAGAAATGAATGAAACAGAAAGCATCACAGAAGCACCTCATGATTGTGATAATTCTGGTTTGATTTGGGAAACAGGAAAGAAACTTTTTGAGTAAGTTTTTTTTTACTACTATTTAATATCGATTTTTGTATGTATTGAATATTTATTTAAACCAGTCACATAACTAATTACGTAGCCCGCGTTTACTGATAGCTACTGATTTTCGATCAAATTGTTCTCTTTAATACCCGAATATTTTGATTACAAACTTTGTATACTGGATGCCGAATTGTTGGGTAACTCTTTTCAATTTACTTTATTTATTATATTTACTGAAATCCAAACATTTTTTTTACTGCACCGTTAGTAATGATTCACCGTAGATATTAATTCCCCTTGTTTTTTTTTATTTTTACAGCCTTTTCAAGTCCTCATACGAGTCTTATATGGTTCTGCATTGCCTGTGCTTGTGAGTACTTAATTTCAGTGCATTGAGTCCACTATTTTTAAGTACTCGCGCAGAGCAATACTTACCGTTTTATGTACAGTGAAATATACACGTTGTACACAGTGGAATCTGAACCGCTGGAGCTCAGATGTATAGACACTTATGTAAACAAAGAGGTGTCCCCAAAATCGTCGAGAGTCAGGCTTGAACCCAGGACCTCTGGATTACTAGCCCGATACTCTACTGATTGAGCCATCGTCGCTCTTAGACCCCCTTATTAATTTTTTGAGAATTTCTAAATAATTTCTAGCCATCGAGTAGCTAAGAGCAACGATGGCTCAATCGGTAGAGTATCGGGCTAGAAATCTAGAGGTTCTAGGTTCAAGCCTGACTTTTGACAATTTTGGGAACAGCTCTTTATTTACATAAGTGTCCATACATCTGAGCTCCAGTGATTCGGATTCTAATGTATACAACGTGTATATGTAATTGTACATAAAACTGTAAGTTCTCATTACTCTGCATGAGTACTTAAATAGTGGATTTAATGCTCTGAAATTAAGTACTCACAAGTACAGGCAATGGAGAGCCATATAAGACTCGTATGAGGACTAAGAGACTGTAAAAAAAAATTGACTAGAAATTATCTAAACCCAGTGGCGCCTGAATTGACGCTTTCTCAACACGCTTGTCAGCGATATGGTTAAGCAAAATTCTTTTTCTCAGAATTATTCATGGTTTTTCAATTATGTGAACGGCTTAATTTTTAAAAACAGTTAGTTAAATAACATGAAATTATCACTGTTTTACTATTTTCAATTCGCTTTAGCACATGGAAATCGTACTGTGGATCTCGGAAAGCGAATTATTAATGTCCATGGATCTTAAACTTTGAGATCATGATTAGTCGGAATTAAATTGCAGAGATGGTGTTGCTTAAAAACAGTAATAATAGAGCTAAAAATTTATTTAAACTCACTGATTCCGAATTTCATATTATTATTGCATAATTAATTTGTTCACATAAGTTGAAAACAATGTACATTATTTGATCGAATACATTGTTTGAATAAATGAAACAAATTACCTATGCCAAAATTCTCAACTTTTTTAAATAGCAATTTATGATTGATGGAATCAAATGCCTTTGAAAAATCGAAGTAATCAGAATCAACTTTAAAATAATCACCAAAGACTAGATAGCTTAGATTTTTTTTTATAAAACCTTACTACTCTTTGGTAATTTTGCTAGAAATTAATTCACTTAATCTAGTTGTGACAATCGCATCTAAAATTGTTGGTATAATTATAGGTTTATAATTATTAATATTCTGCCTGCCACTGCTCTTATCAATGGGTTTTACAAATGACGTTTCCTTACTAATTTTACAAAATATACCGAAATACCATCCATACCTAAAGTGGTGCTATCTTTTAAGTTATTAATTGCAGATATTAATTCATATTCAGAGATAATTATATTCTTAAGAGTATCAGCATACGATCCAGTAGGAATATGTAGTATTAGAAACAGAATATACAGAGTCAAAGAGATGCAAATTTGTTAGCTATTTAAATTTCATCATTAGCTTTAGTTTGATTATAAATAGAGTTTTGCGGTAGATCATCAACTTTCCTTTTCTTATTAACAAATGACCAGAAAGTTTTTGACCGAGTTTTAATCTGATTTTCTATCGAATCTAGGTAAACCTTACAATTATTTCTAGATAATCTAATGTATTTAGCCCTTAGTTTCTTAAAGTTAATAAAGCTATCTTGTAATCGAGGTATCTTATATTTAATATGAGCTTTTTTTGCTATTTATAAGCTGATTAGTTCACTTAAGCAATTTTTCCCCGATCAATATTATCTAGAACTGAATTTATAACTATAATCACATTTGTAAAAGTTCTTATGTTTAAATCACTTTCTCACTAGACATTGAATATTAGTATGGAAGAAAACAGTATCATGATGCTCATCAACGGGGATAAGAGGATAACACTCTTCAAAGATAATATTTAAATCTTTTCCAGCAAATAGTAAATCCAATATGTAGTTCTTGTTATGATGAATTAAGTAATGTTACTCTAAGTTTTAAAAGGAGAAGGTGTTTACTAAGCATTTTGCTCCATTTAATAAGTTTGATTGTACGTAGGTTGTGGTATCAAATTACAATTATCAAATCAAGGTTCCGATTACTAGGTGAAATGAGGCAGATTGTAGTCGCCCATCATTTTGTGTTTTGGGTATTTATTGTGTATCTCACATAATATATTGGTATGTATAACATAATAGTCATTATTCAAATTTAGCTGGAGATATACTGCTGCTATAATTAATTTGATATGCTCATGAGTAATACCTACAAAAACTTATTCAACTTCATTATTGTTGACGTTGATTAAAAATGAGCTTAAATATTTAGAAACTGCTACCATCACTCCACCTCCCTTAGTTAATTGAGATGACGTAGTATCTCGATCACATCTATATATAGACGTTAAAATCTTCAGTCTATCTCTCGGAGCAGAAAAATCCTATCTTAGCCATGATTCAGAAAATACTAATACATCAGGTACTTTACTAAATTGATTTAAAGAATTATTAAGTAGGGACATCTTCTTTATCAACGATCTTGCATTTTGATAATAAATAGACAAATTGGTTGTCGCTATTGTATATTTATAGGTGGTAAAAGATACTCATGGGTGTTTTTGGATTCCTAATCTCCTTTTGAATCCAAAAGTTGAGGCACGTTGTTGATATATTTGATTAAAAGCTTATTTTCCAGAAAGTCTGCATTATGTTGGACACAAATTTCATTAAGTTTCTTTATGTAGTATTGTTGCTATATTTTTTTATCCATAGATACACTAATATCAATAGGTAGTGTAAAAGAGTTGCTTACAAACTTGAAAACCTCCTGTCTGGGGGACAGAGTTAGACGAATGGGTCTAATTTTCTCCTGATTATATGTTCAAATTCTTTTTATTTGAACATATAGTTGAATATCTTTGAAGATGTTACTTAATATAGGGTAAACAATCTAGTAGCTGGACAATGATCTAAAGGTGGACCCTCTTACACTAAATCAATTTTAAATGTAAAAAACACTGGCTTGTTTTTTACATTTAAAATTGATTTACTGTACGAGTGTCCATCTATTGGGCTGTTTACCCAGTACAATCGTGATGAAATAATTGATCACTCGTAATTGAATCTTCAATGCCGTTTACCATTCTTACACTAATCGTTAATATTTTTAAGCTTATTAGCTATGCTATTTGTGACTCTTAGTAAGCTAAACTGATCATTTATCAATGCAGTATCCCTTGCTGATTCCAATGCCACAACTTTATTTTTCAGATTTGATACTGTTGATGTTAGTTTTGAGAGTGGCAATTTCAGTATTAAAATCATCGCGTATAGCTTTCTTAACCCGTTTCGGCCGGGAAGGCCGAAATTTTTTCTTCATGTTCACGCTTCATTTTGAATATGAAAAAATGGAGCAAGCCATTTCAAATTCACCTCCTAATGGTTTTGGACCTCGCTCTTTTCGAATCCGAGGTCAGATTTTGTCTAAAGGACGCCATTTTTTTAATATGTCGCGTTTTATAAAAAAAATGTGAAAAAAAATCGATTTTTTCCTTATATTTCCTAAAATTTTGATAGGATCCACTCATAGGATCGATCTGGCTCTCTGGATCTGGTGGCATATTTAGTTTAGCAAAAAAATGGCGCCAGTCCCGACTCGAAATTCAATATGGCCGATCCAATATGGCGGTTTTTTGACGAAATTTTTTTTCACACCTTTTTTGATTTTTAGTTTAAAAACTATGAACTTTAAGAAAAAATTGTATAGAATAAAAAGTGCTTAGAAATGTCTAAGGAATGCACTGGAATTTTTCTAGAATGATTAGAGGTAATTTTTAATTTTTCCCTCTGCCAGACTATTAACAAATTCAAAATTTTTACAAAACATCAAAATAAAAATTGCATTGTATTCTTTTGGTGATTCTAAGCACTTTTTAATCTATACAAATTTTTCGTAAAGTTACAAATTTTCGAGTAAAAAATTCAAGAAATTCGTAGTATGATTAAATGTTTTAGAAAATAACTCGTACAAATATGCTACTATCGAACACAATGAAAAATTAAAATAAGATGATATCAGTACTCGTTTGCCGTAAATATATACGTTTCCAACTCTCACCGCGTGGAGGTCAGCACTGTTAAAGAGTCTTTTTATGTTTTTTTTTAGATTTTTTTGTAGTTTTTCGATTTTGTTTGTTGTTTTTAGATTTTTTTGATTTTTTAGAAAATGTTAATATTTTGTATTTTATTTTTGCATTTTTAAAATGCATGTTAGGCAGTAGTACTTTTTGCAATCGATACAATACTTTGTGGTTCTCAAAGAGCATGTTTTTATTGAACACTTCGCTCTTGCTCTTCTCTCAGTTTTGTGTGAATTCATACATTTTGATTCATTTGATAAATAAAAGGAGACTACTTGCCTACAGAAATCTTTTGTACTCATCTTTGTTTTCTTTTTATCCTTACAAATATTATACAGAATGCATGCATTGACAACAGATGATTGCAAAATTCGAATGAAAACGACCCAGGTCCACTTTTTTGATCTGATGCTTGGCAATACTCTCTTGCATCTGTAGTCATGTTCATCTACTCCACCCATATATTTATTGTACATAGAGAAAGCATTAGGGAAAGGAAAATTTTTCTTAGATCTACTTTCTTTTGAGTATCGAAGCATTGATTTCATAGGTGTCACTGCCACTGCTGTTGAAACTACAGATACTTTTTTTGTGTCCATTATACTTTACATAATCCTGCCACTATCTGTTGACATGCTGTACAGTGCCGATTTTTTTTCAAATGTTGTTCGTTTCATTTACTTACCATAATTCTACTGTTGCCTAGTAACTACTATTACTGTCATGACATGCCTTGTACATTCCCCTTGCCGATTTTTTTTTCAAATGTGTGTTCGTCTTTCTTTACTCTACCACTTCGAACTGTACCTGTTGCTCGTAAGCCATTTTTTCGCAAGTGTACGATTAGGTCTGCGCTTGTAAAATAATTATCCATATAAATACAATAATTATATAATTTCTTTTTCGTTGTACTCTCCAGCAACGGTTTTACCATTTGCAAAACTACTCTTGAACCAAGTGCACATGAAGATAATATATCCGTGGAAGAATTTTTACCGCAATAAATATCTAAGTTCAGAACATATCCGAACGATGTGCACAAAGCCCAAAACTTCAGTCCAAATCGGTCTGGTTTCATTGGAAGAAATTGCTTGATGCTGGAGCGACCATAAAATCTTGCCATCATCTCATCAATTGAAAGAGCAGTAGCAAAATATCCAAATTGGGAAATATTTTTACGGAACAAATTTAAGATTGAACGAATCCTCCACACTTTATCCATATTATTTTCATCTTTTTTTTTATGATATTTTATTTTAGATTTTATTTCTAAAAAGCGGTCTCTATGAATAGCTTTGCGGACAATATCACATTTGAGATCTTCTTCCATAGACCAGTACTCTCTTTGATTATCTCGTTTATTGTATGATGATAGTAGCAAAATTGCTATTAGAATATTACATTCATGTAAAGACATTTCTAAACCATTTTCTTTCGAAGCTTCAATGATATATTCTTTTATTTGATTGCAAAAAAAAAGTTCAAAAACTTCAACAGGTGTACTGTTATTGATTTTATTTTTGACATTGTCACTCAAAAGTAATTTATCATCTAAGTCTTCTTCGTATATCTTTTCTCCGGCCTTCCATTCGTAGATGTGATTTGGTTCTAATTTTTTCTGCGTATTATTATAGCCTTCGAAAATATTTTTATACTCTACATTAGGAAATTTTAAATCATTTGATATATCGGACTGATCAGTATCGGAATCGTCATCAGTTTCAGAAGGGCCAGAATTATCAGGATCAGGGATGACACATTCGTCATCAGAGTCTTCATAGTCACTTTCATGATCAATTTCGCTGTCAGAGTGTTCAGGCTCCGAAGTACTTTTTTTTCGCTTTGGCATTTCAATAGTTTTACTCAGGAATGTATTTATAATAGAAAAAATTATAGTATGCTGATACCAAGAGAAAATCTTCTTCAATTGCTGTACTATTATTTGCTGTTCAATAGCTGTACTATTAGCACTGTACTATTAAACTTTCATATATAAGTGATAATATTGATTTCAACTTTTTAAATCGTATTACGAATTTCTAGAATTTTTTACTCGAAAATTTGTAACTTTACGAAAAATTTGTATAGATTAAAAAGTGCTTAGAATCATCAAAAGAATACAATGCAATTTTTATTTTGATGTTTTTGTAAAAATTTTGAATTTGTTAATAGTCTGGCAGAGGGAAAAATTAAAAATTACCTCTAATCATTCTAGAAAAATTCCAGTGCATTCCTTAGACATTTCTAAGCACTTTTTATTCTATACAATTTTTTCTTAAAGTTCATAGTTTTTAAACTAAAAATCAAAAAAGGTGTGAAAAAAAATTTCGTCAAAAAACCGCCATATTGGATCGGCCATATTGAATTTCGAGTCGGGACTGGCGCCATTTTTTTGCTAAACTAAATATGCCACCAGATCCAGAGAGCCAGATCGATCCTATGAGTGGATCCTATCAAAATTTTAGGAAATATAAGGAAAAAATCGATTTTTTTTCACATTTTTTTTATAAAACGCGACATATTAAAAAAATGGCGTCCTTTAGACAAAATCTGACCTCGGATTCGAAAAGAGCGAGGTACAAAACCATTAGGAGGTGAATTTGAAATGGCTTGCTCCATTTTTTCATATTCAAAATGAAGCGTGAACATGAAGAAAAAATTTCGGCCTTCCCGGCCGAAACGGGTTAAGCAGTACTCGAAGGCCAAAATCCATGATTTTCATTATTTCACTTACCGTAGACTTTAGTTGAATCTAAAACAATTTAAGCATAATAATTGATATTTTAAAAATTTTTTACTTAATTTTTGTACTAAATTGTTTATAACTTTTTTCAATCTTAATTACTTACAAAATCCCACACTCGATCCATAAATATGTGTATTTAAAGTAGATCTGAACTTGTCAGAGTGCTCTCCGATGCCCAGATTCAACTAAAGTCTACGGTAAGTGAAATAATGAAAATCATGGATTTTGGCCTTCGAGTACTGCTTAATCCTGGCTCAAGCTTATATAAAAATTCTTTTATGTTCTTTATAGTGTTTTTGAACATATACAATTGTTTATTTTATTATTTAAACAAATTCAAGTTATTATAAAAATAAAATTCAATTTTTCATTTTTCGCTAATTTAAGGTGGTGTAATAAACCGCGAACTTTCTAGAAAAACTTTATATAAGCGTTCGCGATACACGTGCGGCTCGATATTTGCGGTGACTAATTTTCCAGTGGAAACCCGATCATTCGCAGAATCAAGGGCAGCCACACCAAATAAGGAGTCCATGCGACAATCGTAGTATAAAAAAAATAGATGGAACCCGAAAATAGCCACCACTATGAGGCTAGACAAGGGAAAAACCCACGTCTTAGATGCGCGTGGCGACAATCGAGATGACCACTATAAAAGAGCCAAGAGGCGGAATCAAAGCGAGAGTCGACCGTGAAATTTTCAAGAGCAAGGGCGAAGCTCTGTCCAACCGCCACTCAGTCCATTGGAGTCGTGCTACAGCTATCCGCCTACCAAACGAGTGTTGGAAAATTCTACTTCGCTTGACATCTAGAGAAGACGAGGGAGTGGAAAGAGAAGCCTCATCTCGAAGTCGTTGAACTGCACCTTGCAGCAGTGAGGCAGTGGGACGCCTAGTGTATTTTTGGGAAGCCCGCCGGATCAACATACAGACAGCTCGGCGCCACACCATCGAAACAGCCGTCGTCAGCCATCCACACCCATAGACAGCGACGCGCACAAGGTACCCCTCTCTTTCTGTTCGCGGAGCGTGCACTAATCTTAGAGTCATTAACCCGTAGTCAAAAGGTAATCTCGAAATCCCGCTCTCCTACCCGGAAGGCTATGACCGTGAATACGGTAGCCAAAGGAGAGATTTGTGAATAACTTAATTGTTTTAATACACTGAACAATACCGATACTAAGTTGTTTTCTTATTCATACACAAACCATCACCCTTTCCTAATAATAATAAATATATAGTTTTGAGCGTCTTATTCAGACGTAACAGTGGTTAGGTCCCCTAAAGCTTCAAAATAATGTATCTCTCCATTTTTTATACGTTGAATTGCACGAGCTATGGTAGCCGAAATAGCGATGTACCAGGAGGGGCATTCTCGACTTTAACGGGTTAAATCTTGTTATGCTAATTTGTAGTTTACTTAATTAATCTAGTTTGTTTGCTATGCCTCGCCAGTAGCTACATAATCTTTATTTTACTTTGCATCAACTATTCTTTGTATTTTCAAACAGTATATTTGTATTTTCTTGTTTTTTGCATCCTGGCATACGGCCTACTGGACCTTGGCAGATAATAAAATAGCCAACAATCTCTCTCCTCTCTCTCTCTCTCTCTCTCTCTCTCTCTCTATAATTTAATTATTTATATTTAATTTTAATTAATGAGACTGAATAAATATAAGTTTAAATAGAAGTGTTAATTGTTTCTGCCATGATAAATAATATAAGGTTATGGACCCAGTCGCATCAAACAGGATCTGAAAATAAGTTTTCATTACCGAATAAATAGATGCGAGTGCGGCAGTGACTCGAAAATTTTTTGAAGCAACGCTATCGATTGAGAACAGAAAAATGTCTGCTGCCGTGGTTCTGGTTAATAAGCTTATAGGTAGACAAAATTATAAGACTTAATCAGTGGTAATGCAAGCCTACTTTAAGGTCGAGGGATTATGGGATATCATCCAAGCTCCGGAAGATGGCAATTTGTCGAGTGACCCGAAAAAGATAATAAAAGCTCAAGCGCGAATTGTCTTGGTTATTAAATCGAGTATTTACGCATACATAGAAGATGCACACACAGCGAAACAGACATGGGAGGCATTAGCCAAGACTTTCCACGATCATGGTTTGACGCGTAAGGTGAGTTTACTTGTGGAAATTTCGACAACGAAGCGAGAAAGTTGCAAATCAATGGAAGACTATGCCACGCGTGTAATAGCCACTTCGCAAAAAATTGAGCGCCACAGAACTTAAACTGCCATCAGAGTAAGTTGGAGCATTATTGCTGATCGGACTCCCTCCGTAGCCAATGACTATGGCCTTAAGTAATTCCGAAAAAGAAATTACTTCCGATTTAGTAAAGACCCGATGTGCATACGCTACCTGCTCAGTTCTCGGTGCCTAATGCTACTGAATGATGGTGCCATACATACGATCAGTACCTCACTCAAACTCAAATGTACGATGCTGCAATTGCAATCGCATGAAACATGTTGCGAGCAAATCTACTACTCCGAAACGCATCAGAAGCGCGAATGCATGTACAGCTGAGATAAACGAGGAAAGTGACAAAGCAATTACAATGGGTGTGCTTTTAGCTTCGATATCGGATGAGCGTATTCCATCGATGCATCCTGGAATAGCCTCCACTAATTTAAGATCGTAACCGCAATCATTATGGACCCACAACAATTTGTTAGCAATCAATTCAATGGATTGTGCTCTGACAGAAAAAATCGAATGAATCGTAGATTCAGGTACCTCTACACATATATGAACCGTTGAATGACACATAATAAATGTGACTCGTTCAAAAATTAAAACTGTCACTGCAGTAAATAAATCAAAATTGCAAGTGGTTGGTGAAGGAGAAGTGCTGTTAAGATATAATGGACCAGTAAGGAGTGAAAAGATTCTGCTCTGAAATGTCATTTTTATCCCAGGAATTTCAACCAACTTGATTTCAGTCAGCACATAGTGAAACGGTGGAAGAACAGTGATCGATGGAGCGAGATGTCTAATCTATGACAGTAAAAACTTATTAGTGCTCGAGGCTTGAATGAGCAAGAATAATACTAAGAAGGTTTAACTAGAGCCCGAACCTTCTCCTATAGACAATAAGGATAACAAAATATCGCTTAAAGCCACTATTCTAGCTGATATACAATTGTGACACAAGAGGATTGGACATTTAAATATAGCCAATTTAAAAGAGTTTCGCAAACAGCTATTGGTGTAGAATTTGAGGACAATCAAATCTATCAGTGTGAGGCATGTGTCGCAGGGAAATTGACTCAGAAACCTTTTCAGCTAAACCATAAAAGTGCTGCATCTGCTTTAGACCTAGTGCATAGTGACGTATGCCAAGTTGAAGATTTGTCAATGGGAATGCTAAATCTCATGGATGACCAATCTAGAAGGATTTTTGTTTACTTTTTGAAGCATAAAGATGAAGTGCCAGATACAGTTGAGATATCTGGAAAGAAGGTAAAGATTTTTCAGACAGATAATGGGAGAGAGTACATCAACGCAAGACTTATATCTATATTGCAGATACTAACAATCAAGCAGTAAACTTCTACACCATATTAACTTCAACAGAATGATAGAGCAGAACGAGCATATCGTGTTTTGCTGGAGAAGGCTAGGTGCATCCTTATCGAGTCCAAATACTGCAACAGTTCTGTGCAGAAGCACTATTAACGGCCTGTTATATTTCAAACAGGAGTCCGAAGAGGTGCTTAGGAGGAAAAACTCCTGAAGAAGTTAGGACAGGAAACAAGCTTAACCTCTCTAACCTTAGAATTTTTGTTTGCAAAGCAAGAATATACATACCAAGCCATTTGAAAAAGAAACTGGAATCTACGTCGAAGTCAGCCATTTTGCTGAATTAATGTAAGGTCCAAAAGGGCTACAGGTTATGGAGTGAAGAAGAGAAAAAGGTGTTTACAGCTAGTAATGTGGTATTTTGTGAAAGCGAGCTTAACGAACTGTTACCAGTCAATCAAGTCTATTTGCCGTTGAAATCAGTGCAGTTAAGAAACAATAAGGAATTTCAGTTTCGAGAAATACCAGCAGAAGATGAACCAACCGAATACTTACCTGAAGACCACGAAGAAGTACCAGTGATGGTTGAAAAAGTACCTGAAACTAAAACTATAAGTAGAAAAAGGAGAAAAAGGAGAAAGAAAAGAAAGCAGACATAAAAAGTAAAGTAGCTAAAATCTCAGCTAAATGAACAGAAGAAGAAGATGCATCAGATTCTACTCGTCCTCTGATAAGATCCGGGTCCAGACTCACTAAATCATATAATATGGATGATTCTTGAATGAAGTACAGCCATAAGCGTAGAACACAGAGAAGAAGTGTCAAACCCAAACGCTTAGACGATTATGTCAGCTTCTGTGTTGTTGGAGGATTTGGTGAACCGCAAACAGTTTAAGAAACAGTTGTGGAAGTAAGTTTAAGAAGTCGGTGCGGCATATCCCGCGGGGAGGGGAGGGGGCGAGTCAGCGCTGCCGTGAAGATGCTTCGAACATGCTTATTGTTTCCAATACAGCTATGATGGTGACGTTGATCCTGTGTCGCGGGTTCTCTCTCCCGCCTTGCAATTCGTACTTGCTGCCTCTCGTGCGGTTGTGTTTGCTATGTGTTATGCGCAGCGGTATAGAGTTGTGAGCTCGATAAGTTATTTTAATATATGCGTGTCCCCACTTAAAATTTGGAAGAGAAGAATATTAGCTTCATGTTTAGTTTGATCACAGTCTGTGATTGACGCTCCTCGGTGTCGCATGGATGTAGTCGAGTCAGTTACGTAAGTTTTGGTGTGTTATTAATTATTCTCTAGTTGTTTTTTTATATAGTTTAAGTAATTTACTTGTTAATCTTTGTACAGCCGTTTTTGAGCAAACGCCACTATGGTCTGTGGATAAGTCTCCAATGTAATTTTATTGTTAAATTGTGGTCATGATAATTATTTTATTATTTTATTATTGTAAATTAAAATTTTTTTTCTAACATTTTTATAACGTAGCCCCGAAGAGGAACTCCGTGAGTTCGAAACGTTGGCTATTTAATAAATATACCATTGGCTCGAAGAGATGATTAAATTCTTTCTTCCAATTTAATACATCGAGCGATAGAGGCAATTCTAAAGAGTTTAAAAAACAATATCTGGCTCAGAAGTAGATGCGATATCTGGCTCAGAGGCAACGGACAGAGAGTATAGATCAATTATCAAGAACAACACGTGGTAGTTCCATGGCCTTCAGAAGAATCTGTGGTTGAAGCAAGTGGATTTACAAGAAGAAAACGTTACATGATGGATCTACCCGTCACAAAGCCAGACTAGTTTCCATCAATTAACTATGAAGAAACTTACTTAGCGATTGTTCGATTCACCTCATTGATATTGCTGTTTACGTATGCAGTACCGAATGATTTCCACATTTACCATCTGGACGAGGAAACTGCATTCTTACATGTTGAAATAGAAGAAACAGTATACCTACAGTAACTATATGGCTACGTGCAGAATGATCAAGAAAACTCGGTATGTAAATTGAATAAGTCTATATATAACCTGAAACAAGGGAGTCATAACTGGAACTTGAAGCTCGATAATACTCTCAAATATATGGTCCTTACATAATCTGACTATGACAGTTTTGTGTACAGTTACAGCAATGTAAACAAGTATCTAATAGTTACTCTTTTTGTAAATGACCTAATTGTTATCAGAGACAGTATCAGTTTTCCTGACAAACTCAAAGAAGTTCTTCGGCAGATATGTAGTCTAAAAGACCTTGGCCTCTATCGCAGATGTATGAGTATAAAGTATATATATATCAAAACAAAACCAGTTGAATCATCAGGATAAATCAAACGAAGTACATTAAATCCATGCTAGCAAATGTTGGATTGCAGGATTGCAGAGTGACAAACACTATATGGATGCTAATGCAAAATACCAAGATAGAGAAATAACTGAGTCAAGATCCCTTTTATCAGAGCATAGTTGATTCATTGCTGTACTTGGTCCAAGCCACAAGGACAGACCTCGCTTGTGCTGTCAGTGTTATAACCAGATACAACAATGCAATATACAATGAATTACATTATAACTTAATGAACAGGATTCTACGATGTCTGAAAGGTACAAAAACCTTGGGATTCACCTATTCAAAGCAAGTAGATAGTAACCTAGTGGCATACTGTGCCGCAAGTTGGAAAGTCTGAAAATCCAAGATTGACAACGGGTTATATATTTATGCTACAATGTGCTGCTGTGTATTGGAATAGCAGAAAGTAGTCAAATACAGCTATTTTCACTACAGAAACCGAATACTTATTCTTGGTAACTGCTACACAAGTAGCTCTATTGCTTCGTAGACTTGCATGTGAGCATCAAATTGTACGTACAGATCATTAGTTAGTTATCTATTGCGATATCAAAGGTGCAGTGGATCTCAGTAGACTCCAAATTTAGCTCCGGAACAAAACACATATGTGTACGACACCAATTTTATCAAGAAAAAGATAGAGCAAGGAAAAATCAACATGATTCATGTACCTTCAACACATATGATGGCTGATGCACTGACCAAAGCTGCCAACAATGTTAAACTCAAAGAATTCATAATGAAGAAAGAAAAAGTTGAGTCAACATACATATATTCTTCCTACAAGTATCATTAACGAGAAAAGAAAAGAAAGCAACCATAAAGCAGCTTTTCAGAGTAACCTTTAAATTTTTCGTTTCGAATATTTTATTATATCTTCGACATGTTTAAATTTCTCAATTGAGGGAGTGTATTGTATTTTCAATTAATGGATTTGAATTTCGCGCATTTTGTATAGCTCTAGCGTATAACATAGTAGTCTAATTTAGAGTCAGTTGACTATAGCTATTTCTAGTTTCCGAGAACTCTTACCATTCGGCCTTCTGCTCTATTAAAGCGAACACCTACGAGCACGCACTCTCTCTTTCCCTTTCTCTCTCCCTCTCTCTCTCTCTCCCTCTCTCTCTCTCTCCCTCTCTCTCTCCCTCTCTCTCTCTCTCCCTCTCTCCCTCTCTCTCTCTCTCTGTAATTAACGAGACTGAAAAAATATAAGTTTAAATAGAAGTATTAATTTATTTCTGCCGCCTATAAATAATATCAGAAATAAAACATTGTTATTAGATTGTGGTGGGCAAATCTAATGACTTGAACAGCTAAAAATCATCATACAACCTGCTTCAGGGCAGTTTGATTTTAATTAAATAGTGGAAAAGTAAGAGCATAACTTTAATATTGATAGTTAATCGAGTAATATCAATAAAACTTTATAAAAATTCTGTATTTGGATACTTTTCTTATATTTTAAATAGATATTAAGTAATTGGATGAAAATGGTCAGCGACAAATAAAATTAATTCGAATTAAATGAGCAAAAGTGAATAATTATGCATTAAAATGCTATAAAAAAAAAGCAATTTGAAAGGCCCGTTGGATCATAATAACTGTACCAATCATCATTTTTAGACAATAAAAGATCTATCATACAGTATCAGCTCATTTGGTTCTCCGAAGGCTGGGTCCTCTCCTTGTTGGTGTCTTTCTTATTCAGTCCATCAGTGGAATTAATATCACAAAGATTACTTCCTTTAACTCAGCTATCAATAAAATCTATAACAGACTTCACTGCCAGGTTTTATCTATAGGTTACAATCCACCGTTCCTTTATACTAGTATTGATATAAGGTAACATCATCGAGCAATAAGACGATGTAACTTGGAACGGTTATTAGAAAGAAAAGATAAGTTGCACATAAACCTATCTTCTCGTAGAATATTGAAGAAAACGTAGGAAAATGTAAAGTAATTGAATGAGGTACATAAAACTGAAACAGACCATTGCAGCTCATATTCGCTCAAAATAGAAAATGTCTACGTATATGAGTGTATGTATGTGCACATGTAAGTAGGATCGAAAGTGTTTGGATTATACTTACTTATATGTGAATATAAATGTGTGTGTGTGTATGTGGGGGTGGGGGGGGGGGGGGGTACTGAACAAAAAGACATTTACTAAATCATCAACATACCTTCTCGCCGCATACCCATTTTCAGACACTTTTTTAATCGACAATATTGACACTGATTTCTGTGATGTTGATCAATTGGACAACTACGATTGCCTCTGCATGAATACGATAGATTTCTTCGAACACTTCTTTTAAAAAAGCTCTTGCACCCTAAAATAAATTCAGTTACTATTATTCGAGGCTTATTTATAAGTAAAAAATTGGAAAATTTTTCAATAAATGAAGTATGCAACATTTCTCTGTGAGGTCGAAGACGAAATTTTTAACCCAACCCAACCCTGCTAAAAAATTATTGGAAATTGTTCTAGACCATATCACGGGATCTCATGGATTTGTTCAGATTTTTTCCATAAACTGACTGCATTTACAGAGTGTCAAAGTTCATAAAATCAGTGATTTTTACTTTTGTTTTCCTATTTTCATTAATTTGTAGCTCCTCAGTGAAGCGTTTTTCGTCGAAAAGGTATATAGAACACTTTTGTAAGGAAATTTTTTCTAGTTTCTAGAAAAAATACTTTCAATTGATATACATACACAAAATGTAAAAATTACTGATTTCATGAACTTTGAACCTCTGTAACGTGAAGACCGTTCATGGAAAAAATCTGCAAAAATTCATGAGATCGCGTAACATGCTCTAAAATAATTTTTTGATAGAATTAAGAATTTCATCTTCTATCTCGCAGAGAATCACCCACATATTTATGCATTATGGTCTAGTCAATTATACACTTACACATAGACCCACACAATGCAATTAATTAAATAAAAACAATGCAACAAATTTATATTTTGCTCAAGATAGGTTACTTGCAAATATACTAAGAGGGAATCCACTTGTCTTACCTATTGTTAATAATAACGTTGTGGAATGACGTTATGTTATAACGTTATAGAATAACGTTATTTGATAACGTTATTAACGATATCACAAATTATAATACTCTTTAAAGTAATTCTATAAAGTTATTTAATACAAAATAACGTTATTTGCCATAATTTTTGTATCCGTTGTGGAAGTAATAACGTCATTTTCTATCGTAGAAATTTGGAATAAGCAATATATTATGAATAATGGGGTGTACGAAGTAATGTTATTTTCTATCAAGGATATTCGGCATAAGTAGTAACGTTATTTTCTTAACAATATTCTGTTGTGAAGAATAACGTCATGAAATGGCGTATGGGCGATGCTTCAAATTCAGAACTTTTTTAACGTTATTTTGTGACGTCGGTTTTCAAAAACAAAATAACGTCATTTTTTAAATTATTTAAATATAAATAATTACATTTATTATAAAAAAAATTATAATAAAAGAAAATTATCCGAGCGAGAACTGAATCCGAAACCTTTCTTTTACATTTATTGTATTTGATACTTAATTTTATGCTTTTGTATTTTATATGGCTAAATTTTACAACTTACATAGTAATTTGAAAGGATTTCCTCGATGATTGACGCATACACGTGAATATATACGTTAGTTTTATAAATACTTTTTTTTTTAACTGATTGATATTTTATCAACTATAAAATAATGTCATTTTGTCAAGGCAGTCTCGCACACCTTGTATGATCTGAATACTCGATAAGGACGATTAGGAAAGCGATGACGCACCACTTTATACAGTGTGTATGTACATCTTGACAGAACGTAGAAATATTGCAACAGATGTTGTGATAGTATTCGCCCATAGTTCATACTATTTTGACTTTTTATTTTATATAGTTCTCTCGCACTTGTAACAAGTGGCATAATAGTCAGACACTTTATCAGCAGATACCATATTTACATGCACTAAGGCTGTTTAAGGTGCAGAAATAAACAAAAATACTGGAGTTTTGTACATAAAAAACGATGATAAAGTGTGAACCAATGATAACTCAGTCAGTACAGATGACTATTTACCGACTTAGTAACGCAGATATTGTAGCGTAGCCAATCAATCTCCAGATGACGTATGTAATCAATGTGAAAATAAAAAGCAGAAGTGTTACCATGAAATCTCAAACATAAAACACAGCACCAGTTAAAGCAAAAAGATGGCAGCAGGGGTGTTACAGCAAGAACAAAAAAAATTATTTCAAACCAAAGCGTGGCAGACAGAAATGAGGTTAGGAAAATTTCCGTGCAGATAACAAGAAAATAATTACAGAAAGCAAATGCAACCTCCGAAAATTATGTACCGCTAATGTTCAAAATTTTGTTTGCAGCAACCTGCAACAAAAACGCCCGTAAGCAGTTCTGCGGCAGAAAATAATCAAAAGATTTACAGAGCTATAAGAAAATCAAGTAGCTGATATACTCACGTGAGTCAAGTTGTTTAGATTCCCCAAGATGCTTCAACTATCTGAGAAACCCCCTCCCTCCTTCTTTTTTCTCGCTAAAGTGTCCCTCTGAGTTAAAAGGAATTTTAACCTCTATACTGCTAGAAAAATTATATATTGACGCTACTCCCGATCGACACTTTTCCTATGATATAATATAAGAAAAATTATAAAAAATATCCTTAATCAAATTATTTATGGAATTGATTTTAAAATGATGAGCATCGACAATTTTAGTTAAAAATACCTTATTAATAAAAAAATGGTTTCGAAATAAATAAATGAGCATTAAATGAGAGAAGTAATACATGTCATTATAACAAGATATTCACTCATGTTAATTACTACTGTTGCGTTTAACTGCTTGTATAATCGCGGATTCTTTCAAATATATATATATAGTGTGACAGGCAGCCCCCAATGCAATGCTCATCTGGAAACCACCTGAACCTAGTCAAAACGGCTTACGAGTCTTACACTCGGTGGTGTTTTCAGGAGCAACATTGAAGGTCGGAGAAGACCGTGGCAGCCAGATAGCGGCAGCAGACAGCCAGCGCTAGCACCGACAAGAGCAACACGAGGCGCGTACAGCACCAAGCGAGCCAGCGGGAGCGACAGAGAGAGAGAGAGAGAGAGAGAGAGAGAGAGAGAGAGAGGGGGAAAGAAAGAGAACAAGAGTGAGACACGAGCCCGGCAGAGTAACAAGAGAGCCAAGAGGCGTACACGCGCGAATTACTGCCGCCATGTTGGCGAGCACACAAGCAAGAATGAGTGCGAGATAGAGGGAGAGAGAGAGGGAGAGAGAGAGGGGAGAGAGAGAAGGAGAGAGAGAGGGAGAGAGAGAGAGAAGGAGAGAGAGAGGGAGAGAGAGAGAACAAGAGTGAGAGAGACTGCGAGAATAAAAGAGCGAAGTGGAGGGTTGCGGTTTCGTCCACAATGAGTGTGCGATTGCGGTGAAAATGTACGATATAAAAGCGAAGTAAATTATGTAAAAGCTTAGTCAGATAGCCGTATGTAAGCGAGTAACAGCCAGAGATGTATAATTAAGACGTTTGTATTTCGCGCGCGAGTAAACTAATTAATAAAAAGGCGCTTGAGGGATTGATGACCTATATTCTACGTATGTGTATCATCACGCGATTGGGTCAGACAAACGATCTAAGGGAATAATGCGAGTGCAAACGAAACAGAAACAGACGCCGCGAGCCGGAGAAGAAGCCAGTCGCGGAACAGGTAGACAGTATTCCATGGACAGCCAGAGTGT
Organism: Philotrypesis tridentata; assembly: GCA_018906965.1. Lineage (NCBI taxonomy): Eukaryota > Metazoa > Arthropoda > Insecta > Hymenoptera > Pteromalidae > Philotrypesis > Philotrypesis tridentata. The sequence continues at coordinate 28,513 of JACCIB010001387.1, forward strand.
GCAGAGCGAAAATTCAAGAGTCTCTCCATTAGTCGCAAATTACTCTCTATTTAACGAAAAGTCGCGATGTCTTTCGTCGGTCAATTTTCAGAGCACGAGACTACGCCGAACGAGAGGATGAGTAGTACAGATGCAGCTAGGTATCTTGATAAATTTTTACTGATAGCACGTTTGCGTCAGTCGACAGCCGTCAGTTGCCAGACGTCATATAATACCACCAGTCCGCGTAACGCGAGTTCGTCAGTCAAATTAAAAAAGTGAATAAATTCTAACATTTGTTTTAACATACTTAAAAGAGAGTCTTTATTTCGCGCGTATTCCCTACCTTATTTTCGCGATTCCACAGTAAGAGAGGAGACTCATCGCCAGCAGCCGGCAGAGGTTCGTGAACCGGGCGTCCAATATCATAATATCATTTCTAATTAAATACGGTTTGCGAATATAGACAGCCCGATCACAGGTTGTATTACATTGCAAGCATCGTCGCAATAAAGCGCATAAACAACAATGACACAACTGATACTTGAATAAAAATCATGTAAAATAAAATACAATATAAATTACAAAAGTGCGTCTCGTGCATAGCTATTGCGTCTCTAAAGGGAAGCAAGAATGCATTCAATCACCAATGAGAGAAGGGAAAGAAAAGCTGGTACTTACAATAGATATAACAATATTTTATGTAATACAATGTACACGTAGTTCGAAACGTTAGTATTGTATTAAATAAAAACTTTATTGGCTTGAAGAGATGATTAGTCTCAACCATCATTATTATGAATGAAGGTCTTCTCAGAACAGTTCTCTAGGAAGCAGCGCCTCGCAATTCCTATACATGAACCAGGTCTATTGGCTCGATCGTATCTCTTATGCAGGTTACACTGGTAATACACAACTAAAACTAATACTGAATCAGCTACAAATAGAAATCAGATATAAATGAACAAATTTTATACGACGATAATTACTCGAGAAAAACCTAGTATCTGTGCGAAAGCCGAATTCAATCTTTTATCTTATATTTTTAAATAATTTTTTATCGTATACAAATTACAATTTTTTTAATATTTGTTTAATCCATAAATTGGTGGTTCATGTGTCTTGATAATAATACATAATCTGAGTGCAATAGAATTACATAATTGAAGGTAGAATAACAAATTTTCATTCGTAACCAAATGCACGTAATAAACATTGATTATTTCTAAAAACAGTTATTCATTAAGAATTATGAAGTCCGTAACTAGGATAACAAGACGTAAGGAGTGAGTAAGGGTGTATTTACGTAACTTCTACGTTGGAAAATTCAACAAAAAATTTCTATTAAGATTTAGTTTAAGCGAAGGAGACAAATATTAAATGCTAATCATTGTTAATTATAGCAAATTTTTAAAAAGGTAAATATTTTGAATATCTTATTTTTATAATAAAAGAAGCTATCAAAAAAAATTTCAGCAAGATTGGCTCTCCAAAAGACTTGGTGTCTTTGTAAGTAAATTATAAATGTAAACAATTTGAAAAATGATGCTCATATATTAATGTAATAATAACATTGAATAACCGTGCAATTGAGCATGGGTACTAATTATAAACTATTAGGACCTATCCATGCATATTCCATGCTTAAACCTCGTGTTCCAATAATTCGAATAAGCCAGTGCGTTCTACTGTTTAAAATAATTTTTAATGAATTATTCTATTTTAGTATTACTGTGTTAAACTTCGCTTTTATATAATCTTTACAGCTTATTAGATATAATGTATTTGAAACGTTTCAGTAATCACCATTGCTAATAAAGAATTACACCATTGCTAATAAAGGTTACGAAATATTTTTATTTGGGACTTAGCGTCGACCCGTGAATCTTATGTTAAATAATTGTTATTCATTTCATTAGGATGAGATTCTAAGGCAATAGGGCCAAGTACTGCAAGAACGTTGCGATAGTCTACTCTCTACAGAACTTTGGAATGGGACACGAGAAATGAGACTAAGGATGGTTATGACAATGTCCTGTGGGACAATCTTAAGCTAGGACAAGTTATATGTTATGATCTGTTTCTATACAGATACTTAACTGATGTTACCATTTCTCGTGTACAGGTCATAAGTTATTTTATCCGCTGTCTATACTTTCAGCAGACAACTTTAGGTATGTGAAGGGACAGTAATATTTAGAGATGGGACAGATATGATCTGACACTGCAGACTGTCCTTTTTATAGATGGAACATCCTTAACAAAGATGCGGTGATATAGTGGGGCATTTATGTCCGTCCTCTCGACTTTTGGTCTCTCTTTCGGTGGTATGTATTTGTCCCGTCTGCACTTAACTTTAGTGTCCCGCCTAGTCCTCTTTGCTGTATTCTTATTTGCGGACTTAGTAAAGTATTTGGTATTTGAATAAATGCTTACACTGTAAAATGTAATGCTGAAATCTGCTTTTGTTTATTTATACCAAAGGCCTAGTTTGTGCAGTCTAGATCTTACAAAGGTTGTTTGTTACAATGATGTTGTCTTGTTCGCAAGCTTTCGCTTGAAATTAAAAATTTTTATGTGATTCCTTAGGAAAAACGTGAGTACAAATTTCTGCGAGAGAATTAGTAGCAGCATCTACAGAGATACCTACAGAGATTTATGTCATTAGTCTAAATTAGCTTAATAGATACAGGGATATCCACAAGAAACTCTACAGCGAACCCTACAGAAATTGTCCGAAATCTCTGCTGAAATATGTAGTCTTAATCTACATAATCCGATACTTGTCTAATATTGTATACAAAGAAGGGTTCTAATATTCTGTGTATACAATCTTGATCAAACTTAGAATACAAGACTTTTCGTGGCAAGTATATTGTAACTAACTAAGCTGTGACACAGGTCAATAATGCTAGATTTATTGGCGGTCCTTTTTAAATAACTACTTTTGCCGTTTAAGCCCTCGTTGTCAACTGTTCAAATAATATGTTAACACTAGTGTGTACTCAGACATTTACTTTATCTAGAGAGACTATTCGAAATTCTACAATTGAGCCCTCGTATCCAAAACGCTTCAAGTTACAAGTACCGGTCAGTTGCGTCTTCTACGCATTTACTAACCAAACGAGACTACTCGCTCGGTCACTCGTGAAAAGACCCCGTGCGGAGCATTACCTGGGCTTATAAAAGCTCAGACATGGCATACTTAATACAGCCGATTAACTGATCAGGGATATTTGCGACCAATAACTACTTGCCACCAAAAGTATTGTTTCCTCACACTCCGGATCAATAGATCGTAAGGAGTGCAGATGCGCGAATCAGTAACTCTCTCGCCGCGTGCTATTAATGTCGCCATCGACTTAGTGCATTGCAGCAATTAATCACCGCCCAATGCTCGTATATACATTGCAAAGTTGTAGCTGAATGCTCAATACGACACCATATTTAAAATTACATGTTCTATTAATGAATTAATAGACCTGGCACATTACAACCTAACAAAGCATGGCAACCTTTCTATAATCAATTCCGTTCCATCGATCTGTTCAATCTGTCATCTGTTATGGGTTGTTATAAAGAAATATGATAGTTTGTATAAATTTTGTTTTCATTTTTCAGATACTTCTCAACAGCTCGTTGTGTTGTACTTGCGGAGATTCTCTCGATGCAGTCACATCCAACAGGAGTAAACAAGAGAGATTTCTTCGATGCAGTCACATCCGACAGGAGTAAGCAAGAGAAATTTCTTCGATGCAGTCACATCCAACTGGAGCAGGCAATAGAGATTTCCTCGATGAAGTTACATCCGACTGAAGTAGGCAGGAGAGATTCCATCGATACAGTCATATCCGACTGGAGTTTCTTTATTACGTGGGGAGCGGACACAACCCAGTCTCTACCAAGTTGATTCTAGAACGAGTCTGAATGAGAGCAACGAGCCCGCCCAGCTTCTCCTCAGCCTGCCAAAGAGAAGGGGGTGCGTTCGAACAGGGTGCCAGAGGAAGGAAGTTGTAGGTCTGGAGAAACTAGAGCGGGCTACGTCATTGGCCAAAGCTGTTGCGGTTGTTGCTCTATAGGTTGATTACCGTCGATCAGAATGGCAGGTTGTTCCTCGGCTGAGATGGGCGTCGCTTCCATCTGTGTAGCGATTCTATCTGCCTATTGCTGTCCTGCAGTGGTTGCGGCTCCGTTTGTGTCTCCTTGGGCGCTCTGGGCTTAACCGCTGGTAAACTTCGCTCCGGAATAAGTTTGGCGCTGAAAAGTGTCGAAAGGGCCCGATGAAGAAGGACCAATGGCGTGAGCCAGAAAATGTGGGTAGCGCTGAAAATTATCCATAGTTAGGACTTTGCTTACAAACAATTTAAATAATCAAATCAGTGAAAGTGAGATTTTGATCCGGAGTTCAACAACCAAAAAATTTCTGAAAAAAACTTTTTTTAGTGCTAAATTATCTGCAAAGTTTCAAAGTGAGTCTCGAATATTAAGAATATTAATTTCACATCCTTTCCACACTAAAAATCGATGAAAATTTCGAAAGTAATATTTTGATTTTTTAAGTGGCGTGGGTTGAATGAGTAAAGTTTTGTTATAATAATATAAATAACTTTATTATATGATGAGAAGAGAATGAGCGCAAGTACAGTGTAGACGGGCGCGCTTCTCTATAGTGTACTATATATATATGGGTGATTCCATGCGAATTCGAAGGGTCAAAAAATCGATTTGGCTATAACTCTGGGAATTTGTTCTGGAGGTTACCTGTGATTACTCTGAATTTTTTCAGATTTTTTGCATTGATTATCTTAGAGTTACAGGGGGTCAAAGTTGATAAAAACAGTTTTTTTTTCATTTTTTGCTGATTTTGCAAAATTCATAGCTTCTCAGGGAAGTATTTTTCGTCAAAAACACATTCAACACTTTTTTTATAAAATTTGCTTAGGTTTTCAACAAAAATTTTCAACAAAAATCGATGAAAATTTCGCATTTTTTACTGTTTAATTTTGAATTTTCATCGATTTTTAGCTCGGAAAGGAAGCAAAATTATGAAAAATGACAAGAATACTTTTTTTCTTAGAATTTTTTTTTCTATTCAAATCTAATTTTTTTTTATAAGAAATCCTAAATTTTTTTTTTCGAAACTCATATTTTGATTTTTTAAGTGGTCTTAATGTTCGAGACCCACTCTGAAACTTTGCTGGTAATTTTGGGCAAAGAAAAGGTACTTTCATGAATTTTTTGGTTGATCAACTCCGGAGCAAACTTTGAGTTTAATCGGTTTTAAAGTTTAAATTGTCTCTGGGCGATGCACAACATATATATATTACTTTAAAAATATTTTTGTTGAAAAGCTGAGCAAATTTTATAAAAAAAGTGTTCAATGTGTTTTTGTCGAAAAATGCTTCCCTGAGAAGCTATGAATTTTGCAAAATCAGCAAAAAATGAAAAAAAAACTGTTTTTATCAACTTTGACCCCCTGTAACTCTAAGATAATCAATGCAAAAAATCTGAAAAAATTCAGAGTAATCACAGGTAACCTCCAGAACAAATTCCCAGAGTTATAGCCAAATCGATTTTTTGACCCTTCGAATTCGCATGGAATCACCCATATATATATATCTTCCTATATTATATAGTTGTTTTGAGCCTGGACGCAATTTGGCCCCCCCCTTGGCCCCCCTTGCCCCCTCACCCTCCCTCATTAGCCCCCTCAGGACCCCCTCAAAAGAACCAAGAAACGTTTCAAAAGTTTGGTTAATTTTAGGCGTTTTTGCTCCCCCTCACGCCCCCTCGCCCCCCCTCATTAGCCCCCCCCCCTTCCGCCTCCCCTCAGCACCCCCTCAAGAGAAGTTGGTAGGTAGGTGGTCAGCTTCATGGGTCGAAGAATATTTGAAAGGTAGTGGTTATCCATAAGTATCATAAGCGGAATATGTAGCCTCCTCTCATTATCACATATGTGTTGTTCATATATGTAAGCGTGTAGTAATGAGAGCGTTGTTTGTTAGTATACAAAGATGAAAGTTCTATTATTAATACACTATTATTAAAGTTGAGAACATGTGGTAAATAATAATTTTAGTTGCAGGACATTGGTATAGAGTAGATTTTATCATTTGAGACGACACATGAAGGGTAAAATTGGAGGATAACAGGTTGATGAGAAGATCCTACGTACAGGTGATAGGCAAAGGCAAAAAGTCAAGGGTAAAGGTGATAGGTTAAGATTATGTGTGAAGTGTGGTGATCATGACTGTAGCAATAAGTGAATGATGTAGGAGATAAGTGGAGTGTGCTGGTAGCGATTGATGGTCCAGGTACTATGTAGACGGTCGGCCTCATAGGTCGAGATTATAGGTGATGTAAGTAAAGGTACTAATAGCTAAGAAACGGTAGAGTTTAGTGGTAGATGTAGGTGGAAGGTCATGGGTCAAGGTGGTAGGTAAAGGTTTGAAGTCTTGAGTGGAGCTAATTTGTAGAGGTGGTGTGTAGAGGGTGAAGGAAAAATTAGAGGCGAGGGGCCAAGAGTGTAGTCAATGTTATGAATCATGGTTAAACATAATAGTGGAAAGCTGAAGGTTGTGATTGAAGGCAATAGATGGAGGTTGGAAATAATAGGTGGAGAGTCATGGAGTTAAGGTGGGTGTAATAAGTTGAGCGTTACGTAATAAATTAAAGTGATAGGTATAGAACATATATAGAGAATAATAATTTTAGTTGAAAGTCATAGGTAGATAGTAGATTTTATGATTTGAGGCGATACATGGAAGGTGAAAGTGGAGGATAACAGGTTGATGGGGAGGTCCTAGGTAAAGGTTATAGGCAAAGGTGGATAGTCATAGGTACAGTGGATAGATTGAGATGATGTGTGAAGTGTGGTGGTCATGACTATAGCAATAAGTAGACGATGTAGGAGGTGCTAATAGCTAAGAAACGTTGGAGTTTAGTGGTAGATGTAGGTGGATGGGAAGGTTATGGGCCAAAGTGATAGGTAAAGGTTTGAAGTCTTGAGTGGAGCTAATTTGTAGAGGTTGTGTGTAGAGGGTGAAGGAAAAAATTGGAGGCGAGGGGCCAAGAGTGTAGTCAATGTTAGGAATCATGGTTAAACATAATAGTGGAAGGCTGAAGGTTGTGATTGAAGGCAATAGATGGAGGTTGGAAATAATAGGTGAAGAGTCATGGAGTTAAGGTGGGTGTAATAAGTTGAGCGTTACGTAATAAATTAAGGTGATAGGTATAGAACATATATAGAGAATAATAATTTTAGTTAAAAGTCATAGGTAGATAGTAGATTTTATGATTTGAGGCGATAAATGGAAGGTGAAAGTGGAAGATAACAGGTTGATGGGAAGGTCCTAGGTAAAAGTTATAGGCAAAGGTGGAAAGTCATAGGTACAGTGGATAGATTGAGATGATGTGTAAAGTGTGGTGATCATGACTATAGCAATAAGTGGACGATGTAGGAGAGAGTTCGAGTATGTAAGTCGCGATTGACGGTTCAGGTGTTAGATAAACGGTCGGGCTTATGGGTCCAGATTATAGGTGATGTAAGTAAAAGTGCTAATAGCTGAGGAACGGTAAAGTTTATGGGTAAATGTAGGTGGATGGGAAGGTCATGAAGGTAAAAGTTTAAAGTTTAAGGTCTTCAGTGCAGCTGATATATAGATAGTTAGTAGATTTCATGGTTAGAGATCATCGTAGACAGGTGATTGGTTAGCGTCATATGTTAAGGTGGTATTCATGATTTGTAGCGATAAGTGATAGCGGAAAAAGATAGGTAGAGGTAATAGACGAAGGGTAGAGCTGATAGGTGAACTATTCAAGCACATCAAGTTCAAAAGAAGCATTTAGCTTAATTAAAAGAATATTACAAGGAAGCTAGTACTAGCAAAAATAAATTATTCAACATTGTTTTACTATGCTTCCAATTCAAAATCCTTCAAAGTTCTTTATAATACCTAATTATAGGAATAAAATTTTATATAATATTTATATAATATAGGAAGATATATATATATATCTTCCTATATTATATAGTGCTTTTAAAATAACCAAGAAACGTTTCAGAAATTTCGTTATTTTTATTGATTCTCCCCCCCCTCCCCTCACCTCCCCTCATTATTTGGTGGAAGGATCGTGATTAGAGGCGACAGGTGGAAGAAGAAAAAGGTTGGAAACGAGAGGCTGGAGAATATGACTGGAGGTCAAGACTGCAGGAGATAGGTGAATCATGACTTAAAGTAATAGGTGGTTGTCGGAGGTCACGGTTGGAGATGATAGGTGGAATCTCAAAGTCATAGGTGAAGGTGACAGGTAGAAGGTTACATAGGAATCACATATGGTTATAGGTGATAGCTTGGAAGTTGTAGGTGGAGGCACGAGATTATTTTTGACGGTGATACGTAAAACATGAAAATCATAGGTGGAGGTTGAAGGTAATAAGTGGATGCAAAAGATGATGCGTGGAGATTCTAGCGGCACGATGGAGGGATAGAAGGAGGC
>JACCIB010001388.1:0-36965 GCA_018906965.1 Philotrypesis tridentata
TACCCCCTTTTTTTTTTTTTTTTGAACAACTGACGCTAGCGCTTCAACGCACCTCGAGCACGGTTCTGCCTTCGCCCGCATTCAGCGAGTATGGTCCAGCCTCAGTCCAGCAACATCATACCACCAACCCACAACCGGCAACAAACTCTTTCGTACCGCCCTCTTTCGCAACCAACCAGCGACCTCAGCCAGCACAAGCAGGCATTTACAACGCAGTCTCACCGTTAACCGACCCATACAACACAGCAGCACAGAGCTTCAAACAAACGAAAAATCTCACATTCTGGCAATTCTACAAATACGACCCGGAGGGTTGGTACATACAGCTAGAGGACGCATTCAGAGCCAACGGCGTCACCAACGACGAGGAGAAGTACAACTTGTCTGCAGGTACTTACCAACAGACACTCACAGAGACATCCACTACAACCTGACGACACTGGAGCTCGGGCGCAAACACGAACAGCTTAAAAAAATACTCATCGACAAGTACGCAGCCACAGCAAAGCAGCAGATAGAGAGGTTGTGCGGAGGCGCCACACTAGGCAACAGACGTCCATCAGAATTCCTGGCGGAACTTATGAGCCTGTCAAAAGGAACAATCAAAAGAGAAGCCACTATCAGACTCTGGAAGGCCAGACTGCCCAGCGCCATCGCTTGGTCACTGATGAACATCACAGACGAAGACGAGATCACCACCAGAGCAGACGAAGCACACGCCCTCATGCAACAAGAGCAGAATGGATTCATAGCACAGCTCACGAGCTTGCAACCGCCACCATCACATCCGGACGGCACATTCGAAGCTCGACTGGCAGCAATCGAAAAAGCTCAGTCTAACTTTTTCCGTCAAAGCCGGAGCAGAGAACGCTCAAACTCGCACAACACCAAACAACACGGCAGGCCAAACAGCAATGGGCAACGAGGAGACCACTCAGCAACCTCACAAACCAAGGGCCGGCCAGCGACACCAGGGCAACGCCAAAAGAACAATCAACACACTAGATGCTACTATCACCGCCGTTTCGGCTCAGACGCAAGGAATTGCATTCTGCCGTGCAATTGGGTCCGCGCAGCCGAGGACTCCTACACCGTGAGATCCAAGACTCCAACCACGCAGCAGGAAAACTAAACGCCCCAGCTGTCGAGGAGACTGACAGCAGGTCGAGAGCATCTCTACGTCTCCACGTTAAGGACGAGATCTCCAAGTTGACGTTTCTCATTGACACAGGCGCAGATCTCTCCATACTTCCGCCTTCGGAGAGCAACAAACTGACACCGTCAAAACTCCAACTCTTCGCAGTAAACGGCACCGCCATCAACACATACGGCACCACAAGACGAACGTTGGACGTCGGACTACCGTACAAGATAGACTGGAACTTCACAGTCGCCGACATTCCACACCCCATCATAGGCGCTGATCTATTAACCGCCTACCATCTCCTCCCGGACTGAAAACTCGGGAAGCTGGTGGACGGCACAAGTAAAATAGAAGCCGTAGGCTTCGTGAAAGAAGTCGAAGTCCTCCAGATATCTCTACTCCAACCTGGCCACAAATACCAGGAGATAATCAACAAATATCCACAGGTGTTCGGCCCGGACCAATTCCGCAAAGTCAAAAAACGAGGAGTCCTACATCACATCCTAACACTGGGACCACCCGTATCACAACGTGCAAGACCACTCATCCCAGCGAAACTCAAAGACGCAAAGAGGGAGTTCAACAAATGGCTCAGCCTCGGCATCTGCCGCCCATCGAGCAGCCCATGGGCAAGCCCATTACACATGGTACCAAAGAAGAACGGCACCTGGCGACCGTGCGGAGACTTCAGAAAACTGAACATGACAACCATCCCAGATCGCTATCCAGTACCACGTCTCCACGACTGTATGGCTTTTCTAAAAGACAAAACAGTTTTCTCAGCACTGGATCTACGACAAGCTTACCATCAGATCCCGGTCGCGCCAGAGGACGTCCCAAAGACAGCAGTCATAACGCCATTCGGCCTGTTCGAATTCCTTGTTATGACGTTCGGTTTTCGCAACGCGGCTCAAACGTTCTAGAGATACATTCACTCCGCTCTAGGCGACCTAGACTTCATCTTTGTGTACACAGACGACATACTCATCGCCTCATCCTCGGAGGAAGAACACCGGCCACACTTAGAGATAGTGTTAGAACGCTTGACCGAGTTCGAACTTCAAGCGAATCTCGACAAGTGCACCTTCCTCGGACACCTCATCTCCGCCAAAGGCTACAAACCCAGCCCAACCAAGGTACCAGCAATCCAGGACTTCCCGAGACCCTCAAACATTGAGGAACTTCGCAGATTCCTGGGCCTCGTCAACAGCTACCGAACGCTCCTCGCACACGCCGCAGAGACCCAGCTTCCTGTACAGGCACAAATCACAGGGTGCAAAAAGAAGGACAAGAGACCAGTCCATTGGACGGACGATAGCAACGCAGCTTTTGAGAAATGTAAAAAGGAGGTCGCCGACCTAACATACATGGCTTTCCCGGACGAGAAAGCAGAGCTTCGCCTCATCTGCGACGCCTCCGACACAGCAATGGGGGCGGCCCTAGAACAGCTTCAAGAGGGCACATGGACGCCCCTCGGTTTCTTTTCTCGTAAATTCTCAGCCCCAGAACGCAAGTACGCAGCGTACGACCGCGAACTCACAACAATATACGAAGCAATCAGGCATTTCCAACATCATCTGGAAGGTGCAGTATTCAAAACCTACACAGACCACAAGCCTCTCATTTACGCAATGCAACTCAGCGCTGAGAAGATGCCGGCCATCCGGTCGCGCAGACTCTCCTACATAGCACAGTACAACACAGAGATCCACTACCTACCAGGAGAAGAAAACGAAGTGGCAGACGCCCTGTCTAGAGTCAACGCCTTCACGACCCCAAGTATGTTCCACTGGGACAACGACAATCTTGAAGCAGACGAACAACTGCTCCAGGTGAGAGCAAACATCGAAGCATTCAAACTGCCAACGCTGTACGACGCACTGCATTTCAGCAAAGAGCAAAAAGAAGACGAACAACTCCGCTCAATTCTAGACGACCCGTCTAACCCTTTGAAGCTACGCAAGCTAACATGGGGCTTCAAACATGCAGAATTCTACTGCGACATCAGAGAAGACGTCATCCGCCCGTACATCCCTCAATCCCTCAGAAAAGAAGTTTTCGACACTTTCCAGTCACTCTCCCACCCAGGTCCACGAGTCACAGTCCGCTTGATTGGACAACAATACGTATGGCCGTACATCAGAAGAGACACGGTCAAATGGTGCAAGCTTTGTCAACCATGTCAAAAGGCTAAGATTTCACGCCACAACAAACTTCCTCCAAAACATTTCTGTACACCAGATGCCAGATTCGACCACGTCCACCTAGATCTAGTGGGGCCTTTCCCCACAAGCAACGGAGCCACTCACATCCTTAGTATCATCGATCGATACTCTAGATGGCCAGAGGCGATACCAATCACAGATACGTCAGCAGACACAGTCGCTCACGCCTTCATGGAGCACTGGGTAAGCAGATACGGTGCGCCAACCCTGCTCACGACAGATCAAGGACCACAGTTTGAATCACGCCTGTTCTCTCAATTTCTACAAGTGATGGGCATCCACAGATGCGGAACCACCTCCTACCACCCAGCTTCTAACGGGATGGTAGAGAGGCTACACAGAGAAATTAAAACGGCGCTTGCATGCCACGAGAACAACAATAATTGGACAAAAATTCTACCGTCAGTGATGCTCGGTCTACGAAACAGAATCCGACCTGACACCAACACCAGCCCGTCACAGCTGGTCTTCGGCAAAACAACAAGGATCCCAGGCGACTTCGCCCCTTTCACAGACGAAGAGCCAGACATACGAGCTTTCTACAACGAGTTCCGAAAAACGATGAGACAGATACGACCGGTTCCAGTGATCCACAAGTCAGACACACAACCCTTTATACACAAAGGGCTGGACTCCTGCACGCACGTTTGGATGAGAGAAAAACCAATAAGACTTCCGCTCTCCACACCGTACATCGGCCCGTATGAAGTCATCTCCCGAGACATGGAAAACCACACCTTCACCATCGACAAAGACGGCAGCAGAAAAACAGTGAACATCACTAGACTCAAGCCGGCTTTCCTACTTCACGAGGAGGAGGAAGAAAATCACAGTCCGGCACCTACACCATCGCCACCACCCCAAAACCCAATGCAAGCATTATTCAATATCCCGCAACCACCCAGTCATCCAACAAACCAACAACCCAGTCTTTCCGAACCGCCGCAAGACGACACCCCAATTCCAGCCCAACCCACTTCAACTCAACCACCCACCGGTCGACAAGTCGACAATCAACTCGCGCCGCGTAATCCCGCGGCTCAGCCTCCCGCGATGCAAGCTGACACAACTGTCGCGAACGATCGACAACAAGATAGCATTCAACCCGTACCGAGCACACCCGCGACTCAGTCCGCGACGCGAATAGACATCACAACCACAACCGATCAAACACCAAATGGCAACAAACGACAAAAACACATCCCCAACATTCTCAGGAAAAACCGCGTAACTTTCTCAAACAAAGCTACAGCGGCATTAAATTCAAAAAACTCCAACAGCAATGGAGGACGTAGAGAAGTAGCGGGAGCTACTACGTCAATATAAGAGCCGCACAGCGGACCACACAATCAAGGCCGACTGCTTCAACGCGGACTTAGCCCTCGAGCAATTTGAACAAGATCTTCGCAGGCAGACCTACCGTAGGGAGTCCCAACTGCTCCGTGCTCGTTACCTAAGCAACGACTACACCCTGACAGTAAGATCACCAGCGGCTATAATAAACAACTTGCCTGTGAAACAGCTCTTCTTGTTCAACATCCACTAACAGCTAACCAAGAACCAGTTACGTGTATGCCTGGAAGCTCAAATAGAAGACCGCTTTGACATCGTCAGACTCTCTAACTCGAGAAAAGATGAAAACAAACGTCGGTGAGGCGGCACACAAGCTTCATTAATTTTCGAAACCCTAGCCGGTTCAGTGAGGACACAGATCAAAACAATCAAAGGAGAACTCACTTTCACAGACCGGACCGGTCGCCAATCTAAAATCAGGTGTCGCCCGGACGACGAAGCCACCTACATCAGACCAGCGACAACGAACGTAGCGGCCCCAGTCAAGATCCCAGAAAATCTACTGCGACTCTTGCACTGTACCACAGTAGTCAAGAAGTTAGCTGAGTACTCGAGCGGATCAGACTATCTCAACTTATACGCCGCCTCCGGGGAAATGAAAAGCCTCGAAAGAGTAGACGTCGAACTGGATCCTCCTTCCGAGAGATACAAGAACAGCAGCAACGCATTCGAAAAATTGAGAAGCGACAACAGAACCTTCTTGATTAGATCGTATCATTTCTCCGACCGGAGAACGGCACCAGGACCGGCAGCAGTGATGACCCTTTTAAACGATAGGTGGTCACCCGGGGACGCACAAATCAACATCGAAAAGTTGGACCTGTCGGCAGTCGAAGCCACCCCACAGCTATGTGCAACGATCACAATAACCTGCAGGGCCAAACACCTCGTCTTCGGCGACACACCCAACTTTAAAGAGCCACCACTACCAACCCCCCACCTCGTCAGCATCAGTTTCGTCCGCAACCGCAACGCCACACTAACCAACTTGCTCCTGAACAACGACAGATTAGAAAGTATCGAGTTCACCGAGTGCCGCGACGTAGATGCAGAAAACCTGAGCACAATAATCAATAGTCCCCCACAGCTCACAAAGGTCGCTTTGCGAGATTGCACGGGCAAGTTCCCGCACATCCTCACTGTAACACAGGCAGTAATGGGACCGGCCAACAACGTGGAGAAATTCAGCTTTGACTACTGGACGGCACGAGAATTCAGCGATACACGATTCTTGCAAATCGACATCAACGTTACAACCTCCCTCAAGAGCTTGTCATTACAGCATAATATCTTCTTCGCGCCAATGATCCAGCAAATTGTCAACTGCGCCCCCAATCTCGTACACCTCAACATAGAGGGGATAGTCGTGGCGACAGCAATCAACTTATCGAACAACAGCAAGCTCTCATCGCTAGTAGTGGAGTAGTTAGTTCCCAAATAACTTTTAATTATTTTAGTACGAGAGCCACAGGCTCCTTAGAACTTAAGTGCAAAACAATCAAAACCGCATTTTTAAAGATTAAGTATCCGAACCTTAGACACTAAGTTTAACGAATGTAAGACATATACCTATTATTTTTGTAAAACCAAAAAATAACTAATGTAAAACCCAAATCATAAACCTCTACTCATTGTTATTGTCAGCAGAGTCTATTAATGTATAACTAGATTAAGAACAATATTTTTATACTCAGTGTTACTAAATATTTAAGCATCAGAACTCGAACATTGTTATATATCAACAACAAAACAACGAATGTAAAATACCTATCAAAACTTGAAATCCACACAAACTGTAAACTACCTTGTAACGCCAGTGGTCAACACACACTCAATCAATGTAAATCTTTCTTTAAACGCGTAGAGAACATTAGAATCAACCCCAGTCAGGCAACTCTCTCAAACTCAATCTAAATCAATTCAAATTATGGAGTCAGAACAATCTAATTCAATTCAAATCGTGGAGTCAGAAGACCTTTTTCTTATTTAAAATCACTTTCTATTCAAACATAACTCAATTCAAATCATGGAGTCAGAAATCATCTTTCGAGACAGTACACCACACAACTCCCCGGGTTCCTTTTTTTCAAAACACAAAAAAAAAATAAATAAAAAATTTCCTGGAGAGTAGTGTGGGGACACAGCCCGCACGGCGGCAGCACCTCTCGGCAGAGAGAGTGCGAGAGAGAGAGAGAGGGAGAGAGAGAGAGAACAGCTCGAGCGATGAGCTCGCCCCGCTTCCCCCTGCGCGTCAGTCCAAGCGCTACGCACCACTGGCACCGCACAGACCAACCAAATAAACCGTCGTACAAACCAAACAACGTTACATTATTGGCCCAAGAGGCCACGCATCCCTGCCCACCCCCTTCATTTCGCTCTATCACAACATTTTATAATAATATGTTAAATTATTAATTAAAATATTTACGTTGATTATTATAAACATAAACAATGTTTCACCGTAAAACATCGTCTGCATCTGCTCAGCATGTACAAGTAGATCTATATTGATGCATGGTGTGCTATATATTATTACGGAAATACGTAGAGTTGACGTAACCGGAAGAATTGTTCAGTTTTCATTCTTCTCTCTTGATGAGAATCGAGGGGCTCGAACTTTCACTTTACAATATCTATTGATAGAAGCATTTTCAGAAAATGTGACCCTGATGTGATTTTGTTAGTTTCGTCTCAAGCTTTCGTTTGAGTATTTCTATGTGACAAATAATACTGTCAAAGTGAAGAAAACCGTAAGTCGAGTTTCCAACAATGCCTATGAGATGTATAATAGGGTCTGGCTAGCGCCCGACGGCGGCGTACGTACTCACGTACCTTATACTTGCCATCGTGGCGCTACCGCGCCCCTTGATATTTTAAATGAAAAATGTAGTTTTTAGAGCACCTACATATATTAATTTTTTACAGCCCTAATCATTTTTCTTTTTTTTCAGGTTTTAACCCTGTCATAACCCCTTAAAAAGGCAATCAAAGGTCCTACGTTACTGCTTATTTTTTAATTTGATGTGTTTTTGCCTTAACTTTCACGTGATGTTAATTACATTTTTATAAGTGCCATACAAACTCAAGAAAATTTCATGTTTTCTGTTATATGCAGTACTACATAATGTATTCATATTTGTATATAAAACTTTCTGAAGCTGCATTGAATTTAATCGATTTACATGAGATTATACTATCTTACATGTATACGCGCGTAGCACACACGCGCGCGCGCAGTACACAAACATACACACAAGCGGGCGTGCGCGCGCGTTTTTTCATGGTATAAAGTGGAGAATGGAATATAGCGTTTAGGAAAGGAACTGTCACTTTCGGCGCACTATGAGGAAAATTGTTTAAAAAGAATTAACTGCATGCAAATTTTTTTAATTTTCAAATATTACATATTTTTATCAATATTGACACAAAAAAATTAATGCAGCTAGAAAATAAAATGATAATTATTAGTATTAATTCTGTTTACTCTTTTTGCTTGGCGGAGGATTTAGATCGTGGTTGTCGTCATCATCGTCATCGTTTATATAAGCGAAGTTAACGCCACTTTCTAGCGCTGGTAGTTGCATTTCTTCTTTTCAATTTCACCTATAATCGGTAGATCTGCTAAGATGTCATCAGCATCCTCGTCAGAATCTTCTTCTTTAATATCTATTTCAGCTATGTTAGCGCAATTTTTGCCTTCACAATTTTTGCACAAAATCGTACATAAAATACTGATTTTTTTATAGCTACACCTTTTAGTATTGCATCCTGTAGTACAAGTGCAAGACACTATTTTTAATAAATTTTCTGGTATTGTTAATGCATCTGTAGTTTTAGGTAATAAGCCAAGTTTTGTTTTTTTCCAGTCCCAATCTACTGCATTCAGTAAACTATCCATTTCCCATTGTCACAGCTGAAAGTATACTCTTAAACAATGACAAGTGCTTGCTTTCTTTCTTGGAGGAAGCATAGATAAAGTAAACTTTTTTTGCAAAGATAACCTTTTAAACATATTAAACCTCCATAACTCTAGAGGCTCATCAATATTGTTCTGTCCATAAAGTACTTTAATTAGATTTATGCCAGAATTAACAATTTCTATTTCATCGACGTTCCCCTCGTTCAAGCACCGTATTTCATTTAAAAATTTTAAATTGTTTTGCAATGTATTGACAATTTTAGCTTTTCCTAAATTAAAGAAAGAGGATGTTATGTCGCAACCAGAAAATGCATGCAAAAAACCAACAAAATCTTTTAATTCTTCATAATTAAAACTATTACTAGTATAAACTTTAGTTTGATGTAAGCGGGGTGCTTCCAGGGCTAACGCTGGCGCCCTTAGAAAGGGCGGTATGCGAACGGAGTGACGTCACGCTTACACCGTGGCTCGGTGACGGAGAGAACGGGGATGCGGTTGGGCTGCTCGCATGCGGCGATAACTTCGTCGACCCTCGAAGTCCCATGATGCAGTCACGTCCGACTGTTGAGCTTCTTCGTTGCGTGTCGAACGGACACAGCTCAGCCTCCACACGTCGACTCTAGAGGGAGTCTGGACGAGAGAGAGCCCGCCCAACTCAGTGTTGGCTACACCACCCAGTCGCAAAGGAGGGAAGGGGGAGTGAACTCCCAGGTTTATGTCTCAGCTAAGTTGCGGAGCCAGTCCAGGGGACCGACTCACACAAGCATTAGCTTCAGGCGCTTAAGAAATCGCCCCCTGTAGCCGAAAGGCAAGCGCTTCCGGCTGTTGGAGGCGGCTACAGGGTGGGCACCTCGAGCTTGAAGCCCTGCTCGTGGCTAGGCCACTCGGCCGAGAGCGAGTTGTCCAGCGGCGGGATCTTCACCGTTGGGCGATGGGCGACGGCCGACCTGGGCGTCCTTATGGAGATCCGTAGCAATTTGATTTATTATTAATTTTTAAGAGATAGTCAGTCATAATAAGTACTATAATTAGATTACATAGTGTATTTTCTATCTAATTCAAATTTTGAAATTGTTAAAATCTGTTTGGATTAATTGAAAATCGCGGTGAAAAGTAATTTCAAAGTGAGGTTAAACATATACTACTTACATACGGCTATCTACTCCGGATTTGTGTTGTGTTTGTGTAGCGTGGTATGTACATACAAATGCAAAACATTTTCGATTGGGCTGGTGAAAATTTATAGAAGGAGATCGTGTCCTTAAAGCTGGGCATATTATTCAATGTGGCCAAGTAGAAGACAATAACGAAAGTGGTTGCATTACAATAATATCATCTTGTCTCCAAACAACACATATACGTGAAAAGCCTCATGAGATTTCTGGCAAAATTACTGAAGAAGGAACCATAAGTAATTTCCAGTGCTCATGCAAGGCTGGATTAAGTGGCCAGTGTAAACACATTGTGGCAACTTTACTTCACATATATGCGTAAGTTAAACATTTAATTCCAATACACTTATTTAAAACT
Organism: Philotrypesis tridentata; assembly: GCA_018906965.1. Lineage (NCBI taxonomy): Eukaryota > Metazoa > Arthropoda > Insecta > Hymenoptera > Pteromalidae > Philotrypesis > Philotrypesis tridentata. The sequence goes on from JACCIB010001388.1 coordinate 10,172, forward strand.
TACAACTAAATTTTAAAAACATTTTTCAGAATAAATGAAATAGAAAAACTATCATGCACTGATAGTAAATGTTTATGGAAAAATAAACAAAAAGTACTTTTGGAGCAATATGAGCCTGCGCCACTCAACAAACACAATTGTATCTTGAATAAAAGAAAAATTGATGCAGAAGAAGTGGATCCTGTAAAAAAGAGAAATATTCTTGGAATTGTTAACAACAATTTACCACATTGTGGTTTAGTAAGACACCTTCAGATTGTATTTGCAGCTTAGGTTATAAAAATATTAATGTAAGTAATCAAATTTTTATTACAGGCAAGGTAGAAATGCTCCTCACCTACCAAACAACGCCTCAAGAAATCGAGGCAATCAAAATTATTTTTGAATGCCAAGATAGTAGAATTTTGGAGGCTGTGGCACAAGAAAAATTTGATCGTTTGGATCCATGCTGTCAGTTACAATTGTCTTTTTTACAGGGCAATTACATGGATATATGCATCACTTCCAAAGCTTACTACGATGAATGGATTCGGCAAAGAAGACTCAGAATTACTGGCAGCATCTGCTACAGCTTGTTTACCTACTTGAAAAATAAAAATCAAGATTGGAACAAAAAATTAGAAAGTGTTTTCAACCCGAAGGATTTTCAAAATATGTACACCGAGTATGGAAAAGTGATGGAAGAAAAAGCCAGACAGTCTTACGTAACACTGACAGGCAATCAAGTCTTTTGTCCTGGCTTCGTTGTATGAGCATGTAACCCTTGGCTGGCCTATTCACCCGATGGAGTTATTTTTCAAAACAAGAAACCAATAACTCTACTAGAAATAAAGTGTCTATTTGCTGGGAAAGACAACAATTTAGCAACGACAGTAGAGAAATGTATTGGAAAGTCATTACAAATAGAAGAAGAAACTATTTGTTTTAAGAAAAAACATCCTTACTATGGCCAGGTCCAGCTGGGGATGGCAATTGTTAATGTTGAAAGTGCAGATTTTGTGATTTATTCAGCAAAAGCTGATCAAGTGTTCATTATTAAAGTAAAACGTGATACTAGTTTTATCTTAAAAATGCTTAAGGACTTAAAAAAATTATATTATACTAAAATAATTCATTTCAATTGTTTAAAAAAAGAAAAGTCTGAAAAGTAATATGTAAAACTTTATTGTAAAAAAGTACAAAACTTTACTAGTCAAATAAAGTATGTAAAATTAATCACACTATTTATATTTATTTATTACTTATAAATCTGTCATCTTCCAGTATCGGTTCACTAAGGTTCACTGTAGCACATAAAATATTTAATATTTCACCAGCTACTGGAAGCAGATTTGTAGACATCTTTGATCCAACGATACTCCAAACTTTTATTCGTTGGTTTATACGTTCTATGTGAACTCTAGCTCCAACAATTTTAGATGTAGTTATGGATTCTGATTCAGAAAACTGTTTCTTATCCTTAAGAAATGGTGATCTTATCATCTTCCATCTATTTTTGATATATAATTCTTCAATCAAAAACCCCTTATCTACCATGACAGCATCATTCGGTTCCAGTAAAGTCATTAATTTACTTTGACTGAAAATTGCTGTGTCGCTGGTCCTACCTCCATAGGCAGGGCTTACGTAGGTTATGTATCCTGCTGGTGAGACTCCCATTAAAAATTTTACAGTTGCACTACTCATGTACTGTGAATAAGTTCTTAATTGACAGCACAAGTTCTTTGGCTGCTGAACAAAAATTTCAGTACAATCTAACACCACACGAGTATCTTCAAAACCTTCAAAACATGCTGGTAAATTTCTTGAAATTTCTTCTCTCGATGGCCAATGAATTGCAGGAGATAAACACTTGTTGAGAACTTCAATGGTTTTTTCAAATCTATCACCGTACACTTCTTTCACCATACTGACTATGGTATCCACAGTTTTAATTGTTGCAATTCCAGTAGCAGTACACATTTTTTCATCTGTATCTAATGTATCACTGAAACGATACTTCACTACCTTTTCTTTTACTTTCTGCTTCTTCATTAACATGAGTACAGGATCTTCATTGTTTGCCAATTCACTTTCCACTACGCCACTTTGATTTTCTTCATTCACCACAGAACAGTAACTCACTCTGGATTCTTGATGTTGAAGAGGATGACATGCATCATCTTTGATAGAATCAACTACACTTTCACAGTTTTTAGAAACTTGTTCCTCAATTTCATTCGACGGTGCCTTTGAAAACTATTGGATTGTTTAGCTATTTCTCTCTGAATAATTCTTCTTGAGCGTGCTTCGTCTCTTTCTGAATTTTCCTTTTCTTTTGGGGTGACTGGTAAATTAAGTGACGGAACAGCTGATTTTACTAGTATTCTGTGACTGCTTGGATAATCTGAAATGACAATTTTTTTATTACAAACTTAATTATAATGTTTAACCTATTTAATGGAGTTGCATTGCTTACCAGGTAGAACGTAATCAGAATGCTTAAAATGAAGTGTTCACACTCTCATTCTCGGATGTGGAGTGTTAATTTTCAAAGCTTTTTTCCACTCAAGTAGTTTATCTACTGTTTGCTCTGCTCCAAAATAGTTGGTTTTTAGTACTGTCTGTTTTTTCGATTTTGGAAATCGATGAAACGATAAATCGTTGTTCTTTCCATTTACACTGTTGCACCCTTTTACACAGCAACGTTCAAAGGACTTAGACATTGTTTAACTTTTTGAAAAAATGCACAAATCGCAAAATACAACGCACTGGCGAAAATTCTTTTTGGAGCTACACAGTAGAGTAGCAGAAGAGTAGCACACTGCGTCGCATCGCGTCGCGTCGCTAACCTCGCATTACATAAAAACTATGGAACACTTTACTTTAACTGTTCAGAGTACAATAATGAAAAATATTAACTAAATACAAAAAATTCTACGTAATCTAATTATACACTGAGAGAAATAAGCATTACTTTTTCAAACCTTCAGTACGAAAAGTTACAAGAAATTATAGTAAATCATGCACAGACTTGCCAAACACTAACTTTTACAATCCAATATAGTAATTTTTATTTTGGTTCAAATAATTTAAAAATTTATTTATCTATTGTTTATCTGTTTTTAACTTTGTAGAACATTATTGTTTTATGAGTATTATCATTATTTATTATTATTTATTGATTATTCATTGAATTAAATTGAAATATGCAAATTAAAAATTTTCGACTTGGGCTGGATTCGAACCCGGACCTACGGGACCGCAGTCAGGAGCGCTAACCACTCACCTAAACAGAACTCTTACGCGTAAAACTTTGGATCTAATATATAAATTGAACGTATTCATAACCTTAAACTCAAATAATTTTTACCATTTTATATAGTAAATTTTAATAAAAATAATTTTTACTATGAGAAATATAGTAATTTTTTCTACAGCGACTTGTAATATTCGATATTAAAATAGTGAATATCAGCATAATAGTAGTAAAAATCCTCATAATGGCAGTCTGTGCACAGATTACTATAATTTCTTGTACTCTTTCGTACTTACACTTGTAAAAATTACTGCTTTTTTTTCTCAGTGACTGACTATCTCTTAAAAATTAATAATAAATCAAATTGCTACGGGTCTCCATAAGGCTCAATGCTCTTTCCCGACTTTTCGCAGCCATCTTGTCTACCTATATATATGGTGTCGTATTACCCAATAGGAAGGGGGGGAAGAAGTAGAAGTGCCAGGCCTCGGATCGGCCGGTTTACTTATAGAGCCGGAGTCCCAACTTTCATGTGGACTACCGAAAATCCGGCCGCCGCCGCCTAGCGGCCGCGCGCAGTACTGCTGGCGCTCGACTCCACTATGCATGCTAGCGGATTGCGGGGCGACAGGCGGGCCGAATTGCGAGTTCTGCATGCGCGAGAGAGTCTGGATGGGCTGACAATAAGTTATTGTTTTTCCTATTAAAAAATAAATATTTTTTTTATTTTTCGCTAACTGTGATAAAATTACTAATAAATCTACATCTTGTCCCACAATTACAACAGATTCAAAACTAGACGAATAATTTATAGTAGTGTGAATAATTAAGGCATCGGCATCTTCAGGGGCTTGTTTTGAAAAAATGCTAGTTTGCTTGAAATGTTCACATAATAAGTTGATTATTCTTTTTTTATTTTTTTCATTGGATAAAAACTTTGATTGGGGTATGGCCTTCATATTACCATCTAATTCTATTTCTGGTGCAGTACATTTTTGTAAGCGTCTTAATCGTTCTGAGTTTTTTGCGCTATTAGCATAATTATCATCGGGATAACCATCTAAAACAATGCAACATTGATGACCTTTATCGATAGTAAAAACTTTTACGTATCGAATGTATTTTTGACAAATATCATTGTATGTTGAATTTGCATCCCATACTACTCTGTGTAAAAGAAATCCACCATCCACAACAAACATTGCGTTTTTGAAAGTCGGGATTTGATTTAAGCTGGTGAATAAATCATAAAATTTCGACTTAGGGGTTTTTCTCAATCCGTTTTCATCAAATAAAGTGACAGGAAATGGAGCCAATTCATAAGCAAAACAATTCTGCAAATCTGTATCACTTTTACTTAATAAACAGATTCGTTGAAACAAAAGTGTAGAATCTATTTTAATATCATTTTCTGATCTTTTCTGTGCATTTGAATCAGGCAAAGTTTTTACCCGATTTTTTTGTGAAAATGAAACAGTTTGCAAGTTTTTCCCGATCATGGTTTTTATAGACGTGCATCCGGCTTCGAAGGCTTTATAATAATTAACAGTATCATCTCCAACAAGGCCTGAACTTATACACATTATATTATTATTTTGCAGAAAAGGATCGTGAGCTGTCTCTTGCATTTCGCGCATCAGCCGCGTCAACATGTTGCTCACTGTTACTGTTTAATCCTAATTTACAAAAATCGAGCATATTTATGTTAACATCTAATAAATTAGGCATACCAAGAATCCATTTTGTTAAAACTGATTCTGTAACACCTCTACCACGTGTCAAACCTCCGGTACTGTGCATTGCTTTCATTAGAGTCTGTTCAATGGTCATATCACTCCATACTCCACAACGAAATTTATCAGATCTTCTTATTGTAAAATAACCATCATTGACAAATTTTTCATACTCTGTAGGAGGCATAATACTTCTAAGTTTCAGCATATCTTGAACATACATGTGAGCTGACTTTGCGTATAAATAATGTCCGCTAGCATGAAAAAAAGGAAACATTTTCTGCACTACATCGATATGTTGCTGAAAATTACCCGTTCGTTCAGCTTCTATAAATTCCTTTACAAGTGTAATCATATGAAAATATTGAATCCATAATTTGGCAGTCGGTCCATTTTGAGATAAATTATTTAAGCAAACGTTGAATTTTTCTGAAATTACTTTAAATTCTTCACTTTGCAAATGTTTACGACTGCCATCACTGCTTATAAGAAGTATAGTTTTTCTTAACACTTCTTTTTCTTCATTAGTCAGTATCACTTTAGATAGAATAATTATCTCAATGGCAAAATGCGCTAAAAAATGGGCTCTAACGGAGCGAGCATATTCGTGACCTTCAAGCATACGTTTTACAGTTTTTGGTGCAAATGCTTCACAAAAAAGATCGTTCAATCCACTATCATCCATTATAAAGCCTACTGCTCCTAAAAAGGACGTTAGTAAGTGAAATCCTCCAAGTCTAACAACAATATTTTTCAATTTTGAAGCTTCAGGTAATGAAGCAACTATGTCTCTCGCTTTCCAATATAGCGGTTGATCAAATGTTACAAAAGATATTTTTTGATTTAAAGATATACTTTGTTCAGCAGCTGTATGAAGAACAGTATAAATTGTGTCGTAATTACTTGGATAAGCATTTACAAAAGGTAAAAATATTACTTGAGATTTGTGAGCTATCGTACCGTATTTAATATTCTCCCGAAAACTATTCCAATCTAGCGTTTCCGGGTTTTCATTTTTTGCATAAGCCCATAAAAACTCTAGAGAAGATATTTTAGGATCGTAAGTGATACTGTTGTAATGGAATAAATCTTCAATATTAACACTTGAAAGTCCGGTCCATGCACTTTTGTCAAAATGCTTTAATTTTATACAATTCATTTGGTTGATTGTTTCGGAGGAAATTTGCTGCTTAATTCTAAGAATTTCAACTTCCGATGAAATTAAAGATGTAGGTGTAACGCACATTATGCCTCTCATTGCATGAAACGTTTGAAGTCCGTCCTTAGTATTAAGATTGTGATCTGCATTGTCAAAAACGAATTGACAGTAACATCGAGTCAAATCGGGCTTATCATTATTTATAAGACTCGAAACTTGAAATTGCATACATTCTTCGTACGTTGCACAAAAGCCCATGGACGATAACAACCGTATAATATCTTTTGAACCTGTTGTACAATGTAAGAAGGCGGCAAGACCGATTTGTAAAGATGATAGAAATGATCGCGGTCTAGTTGCCGCAATAGTGGCGTGCGCTATAGTCGTACATTTCACCGAAGTAGATAGGCTGTAGGCATACTGGAACATAGGCGTTCTGGAACAATGGATCCCCTCTCTTTTCTGTTCCAGTACGCCTTCAGTATACTGGAACGGTGGATCCCCTACCTAGCTGTTCCAGTATGCCTACAGTATACTGAAACAGTGGATCCCCTCCTTTGTTGTTCCAGTATACCTACGGGTTCTGGCATGCACTGCCCCTCTCTCAAAGCCAGAACCCGTAAGAAGAGAGGGAATTACTTCCCCCTAATGTTAAGAGTTCAACTAATCCCAAAGCGTATTTCTTATGCTGTGTCAGTTCTATTGATGGAAAATATTGTGCTTCTAAAACAGAAGAATTTCCTGAAAGACTCAATGTAAAACTATCTTCCATGACTGATTGAAAGAGAATGAATGAATTTCAGTAATAATTGCCTTTTTATAGACAATCGCTTAAGAATCGAAGACAAAGATGGCCACAAATAAATGTGTTAAAATTTTGATATCTTTTATAGTTATATTTTACTTCTTTCACATTTAAGTACTTCATAAGCTCAATAAGAGGTCTAAGATCACCAAAACTATCAAAGTAAATGACTTTAGAACCATTTTTTCGATAACACACCCAGTGTGTGCCTTTGTTTTGAATCATCTAAATTAACAATAGCAGATTCATTATGCCAAGGGCCATTTGAAGGTAGATTATTTCTCATGAAAACACCTCTAAAATTTGGGATTTTCATTTCACGAGCATACTTTATGAGATCATAGTCAGTTAGTGGACGATTTGGTAAAATTAAATTGACGTTTTTTTTTTAATTTGACCATGTTCAATGTGAGGCTTCATAAATAATCCCATTCCGCTTTTATAAGGTTTAAGATAGAGACCTTTGCCAAGAGCAATAGCTTCTATAGTGTTATTATGTCTTTTACTTTCTTCATAATCTTTCTGCGCACTTTTAGCAGCATTGACTGCTTTAGCTATTCCGGCAGCTCCTCCTGCTAAAGCACCGGTCGCACTAAGTCCTGCAAATAATGGTATAAGAAAAGGAAGAACTCCACCAATTTTTGATGGTAATGGTAGAACACGTGGAAGTTTAACTTTTTTCTTACCACCTACACTCTTTACAGCTTGTCGTGCACCTTTTAAAGCGGATTGAATAACCTTGCGTGAACATTTACTTGGCTTCAATGTTTTTTTAGCTGCAGTTATTAACATACTGAATTTTAGTCCCATTCCAGTTTTTGCTTTCAATTTCATGGCACTTGCAACAGCTAACGCAGATGCTTTTTCACCTAGACTAGCATGTTTAGCTTGAACACGTTCCCAAGCTTTAGCAGCAAGATTCATGTCCGCAACTTTACGATCAACATTTTTATTAGAATAATCAATATCGTGCTATTTACATGCCTGATCAAGCGGATTTATACCGGGATCACCTCTTTTTATTCGCTTTTGTAGTTTAGTTCCAGGACCACAGTATTGATAACCTGGAAGATGCATTTCAATAGGTAAGTTATTGATTACTTTATCAAGCAATCCATGACCTTTTGGTCGTTTCTGAGACTTGTGTACAATCATCTCTCTTCGAGTGCTGATTCACAACTGAGAGATGGACAATATAAAACATGTATTTATATTATTTTAGGCTCAATTTTAAAGTTACTTTTGTCACGTCAACATGGATTTTACTGAGCAGAAAGTCAAACTTCCAATTGCAAACTTTGATTTTGGAACACAGAAGAGAAAGAAGCGGCATGGAGAATTACTATCAGATAGTATCCGAGCAGTTTTTTGTGGTCCATCGAACTGTGGAAAAACAAATAGTTTATTAGCTCTAATTACACATCCGAATGGTCTTAGACTTGAAAATGTGTATGTATACTCTAAATCGTTGAATCAACCCAAGTATCAATTTCTCAAAGAAGTTTTACATCCTATTAAAGGCATATCGTATCTACCGTTTAGTGAACATGAATCTGTAGTATCTTCAGATGAAGCATTACCAAATTCAATCATGATTTTTGATGATGTAGCTTGTGAGAAGCAAGATAACGTCAGAGCATTTTTCTGTATGGGCAGACATAAAAACGTAGACAGTTTCTATCTTTGTCAATCATACGCTCATATACCAAAGCATCTCATTAGAGACAATATTAACATGCTAGTAATTTATCGCCAACATGATGTTAATTTAAAACATGTATATGAAGATCATGTAAACACCGATTTAACTTTCAATGAATTTCGAAATCTTTGTTCAGAATGCTGAAAAAATGATAAGTATGGTTTCATTGTTATTGACAAGGATAGAGAAATGAATAACGGCAGATACAGAAAAGGATTCGATTGTTTTGCAATAAAAAAGGAGACGTGAATCTCATTCTTTGCAGTTCTATTGTAGACAGCAGCTTGTCAACATGTCTATGTTCCAGAAAAAAAAGGATATTCTCAATGAGCTCGTGCGAGCACGTAAAGCTATTAAACAAAAATATGTTTTATTAAAACAAGGGAGAGATGATTTTCAAAAAGTAATAGGTGAAACATTGAAACCTGTCATTACTCCACTTGAAAAGCTCATCGATTCGAGAACCGAAAGCAATGGACCTTCGAATGCTGATATGAATAGATCAAGTAAATACCAGAAAAAAGGAATGAGGCTTGGTAAATCAAGTTACATAGTTCATGACATTAATCAATCAGGTTCTACATATAACGATGATGATGATAATGACGATGATGAATTTGCTTCATTAGATGGCACAACTTTAAATTCTACGTTTAAATCTTTGCGCGATCAAACTCAGTCAACTGACTTTTTATCATTACTGAATACAAGCCGCAGCAATTTAGATAATATATATGGAGTTAGGAATGAAAATGGAAGATATATGATTGGTAATGTAGAAATTGAGTTTGATAATAATACCATAAGACTGAATAACGAAAGTTATCCTAAAAGTGATGGACTAATGGAGCTACTCTTTATCAGACAACCAGATGCAAATAAAATAAACGATGCAGATCGTTTATTTTATTGGCATCTAATGCGAAAACAGAAATCCATCAGTGGAGAAGGTCTCCTACCTAAATATAAAATAGCTAAAAAATCATCTTCTATTGATCTAATTTACTGGGATGATCCAAACGAGCTTGTTGAGCGCCTTCGCTTGCTGATTGCCGAACAATCTGCTGGAAATAATAATCACGTCAATGAAATCCAATCAATTATTGAGGAGTTACGTGAAGCAAGGCATATATATTGATGCATACGAATTTTTTAAATCATTTGTATCATGAGTCTCGATGTATTTGGACGTACACTTGAGCGACCGCAAGAGGTAGCTCGCGGTCCTGCAGGTATTGGTTTCAATTTTACAACAGATGGTAATTTTGATTTACAAAATAAAAGATTGTGCAACCTCGCTTCTCCCAATAAGCCTAATGATGCAGTCACCCTTGATACTTTACAGAAACTGATCAGCAAGGAAATTGGTGATATAAACAGAAAATTTAGTACAATTAAAGTTTCAATAGAAGATCCTATAAAACTAGAACACAATAAAATTAATGCAACTCTTAGAAATCAACAAAATATAATAGATAATCTTCGTAAACAATTAATAGAATATGATAAAATGATCGAACCAATGATAAAAGAAAAACAAAAACAAGAATTGAAAGATGCTGCTTCGAAAAAGTTTTGGGATGATATTGGAAAACAAAATACAAAAAATTAACAGTGAAGAGTAAAAATGGAGCATCAAAGAGTGGCTGAAGAGTTGCATAAACCAGCTCGTCGCAGATACAAGCGAAGAAAATATGATATACGCGGGATAGATGAGACGTGGCAAGCTGATCTTGTAGAAATGATACCTTACTCTAAAGAGAATAAAGGTTTTAACTACTTACTCACCGTCATAGATATATTCTCAAAGTATGCATGGGCTATCCCAGTCAAGACGAAAAGTGGCAATGATGTTTCTAAAGCAATGGAGGGAATATTGAAGGAAGGACGAGTTCCAAAAAACCTGCAAACCGATCAAGGAAAAGAATTTTACAATTCAAATTTTCATAAGCTCATGAAAAAACATAAAATCAATCTTTACTCTTCACATAGTAATCTTCACGCGAGTATATGTGAACGTTTTAATAGAACGTTAAAAAATTCAATGTGGGTCGAGTTCAGCAAACAAGGAAATTATAAGTGGTTGAATATTTTGCCTAATTTGATTAAAGCTTACAATTCAAGAAAACATCGAACAATAGCAATTGAACCTAAAAATATTTCGAAGGCGAATGAAAAGCAAATCAAGAAGCGATTTCCAGTAGAAAAGTTGCCTGTGAAGGAACCGAAATTCAAAATAGGAGATAAAGTGCGGATAAGTAAAATAAAACATGTTTTTGAAAAAGGATATACTCCAAATTGGTCAACCGAGATTTTTACAATTACGAAAGTAGTAAAAACTAATCCAATAACTTACCACGTGAAAGATTATTATGATAATCCCGTGTCTGGCGGCTTTTATGAAACTGAAATTCAAAAGACAATATATCCTGAAATTTATCTAGTAGAAAAAGTTTTAAAGAAGCGTGGTAATCGTATTTATGTGAAATGGTTGGGATTTAGTAACCAGTATAATAGCTGGATAAATGAAAACGATATTAAATAAAATTAAGTTAGATATAAAATGATATGATATAAAATAAAATTAAGATAGATATTAAATGAAAGGATAAGGATAAGGATAATAGGCAAATAAAAAGAATAATTATTATGATAAATAATGATATTTATTCATAAATGTAAAATGTATAATTATATTGTAAAAATAAAATACAATGATTAAACAAATTGTTCTCATTATTGTGTTGAAGTTTCAAACTTAAACGAATTTCCTCCCTTGTATATGATACATAACGTAAGCTTATTTGCGGCGTTGATCATTTGATTATAAAGATTACTATCATGCAAAAGCATTGACGATATTTTGCATGGCAAAAAGATCTGGTAAGAGTCGTCCACCTCAGCGACAACCTTGACACCAAACCTAGTTTTCACTTCCTTTAGTGCTGTTACCATATGTTGTCTTTCTTTTTCTAAATCTGTAGCTTTTTTGTAGGTAAGAAGTCACGTTCTGCAACCTTATTAAGAGCAGATAAATCCATTCTGAAAAATGATAAAATTAGGTTAACAACCACTGATAGAGAAAGAAATGAGGAAAAGTAACAATCAACTTACTTAGTCGAGTCTTGACTTCTTTGCAAGAGGTGAACTGTATTCGAACTCTTCGATGGCTCGAATGTACTCCTCGTCGTGTTGCAACGATTCATATAGCCAGTTTCCCTCCATAACTCCTGCCCCTTCCATTGCCTCTTGCAATATATCCCTACTCCTCTCTTCTTTGGAACTTACTATCCCCTCCATAGATGAATTCCATTCATGCATACATTCTTCCCGAATATCGTATTCGATTGTGATTGGTTGACCTTCGTTATCGTAAAGCGACATCTTTACTCGTTTTACTTCCTCCTCCTCTGGCATTTTAGGGTTCTCATTGGTCTCCGTCTCTTTTTCTCTTCCCTCATTGGCTACCAGATTCCCCTTCTCTGCTTCCACTTGTAATGCAACAGTCATTGCTTCCCCCTCGAGTTGACTTGCAGCTAGCGACATCTGATCTTCCATTATTCTATAATGCCCCCATGGCAAAGTATCTGTACTGTGAGGCAATAAATACCTTTTATCGTCATAAGGACTTAGAGCAATTTTTTTCTGTTTTTGAGTGTGAACTATATGCAATTTTGATCGTATATTGCATTGCTCTCGTTGTATAATATCTTGATCTAAAAGACATCTTCGATAGTCTTCAAATGTAATGGTTTTCCTTACAACATAGGATTTGATACCTTTAGCTTTCTTTATTGTTGCTCCACCATCAACTAAAATACTATACAGTTTACTTCTTAAGCCAATGAATTCTGTCATAATTTTTCCAGAGCATTCGTCTTTCATGAGTCCAAGCACTTTTTTATTTGCACGAGGAATGCCAAATTGATTATTTTTATCATAATCTGATGTATCAAATCTATGAATATCTTGTTTCATTATTTGATACATATCAAAATCTTCTACTTGATAAATCAAACTATCCGTATCTGTATAGAGGAGTTTGCATTTTTTCCCACTCGCTGTTTCATATATGAGTAGTGGAACTCATAAAGTAGTGTCTTCGATAAATCTAGGATGCAAAGTCCAACATATATTGGCTTCTTTATAGTAACACTCGTTCTTTTCATCTGAATAGCTACCAAATTTTAATAAAAAATAGCACAGCTATGAAAATTTGGTTGAGTTATTCGTGCTTCTGCTCCATATCTACCTGTAAATTTATTAACCAATCGTACATCTACGCGAGATCGCTCTCGTTCGATACACTTACCATAGACAGCGTTTATAAGTAATTTATAGAAGAGTTTTTCAAATTCATTTTTGGCTTGCTTTCTCTTCTCTGTGTTTAGTTCCACATAAGATTTGAGCCATGCCTTTTGCTCAAATCTTAAAAGTCTATGCACCATTTTTAAATGAAGTCCATTATCTACAGCTTGTTTTAGAGCTCGATAATGAATGACATATCTTGTCTTGTCATTTAATGTAGTTAGCAGTTTCTTCTGCTTTGAACCAGGTGGTGTTTGGTGTTCTGCACAAAACGGTAAATCTTGATCATCATCTTGTATTTCTTCAGGATACTCTAAGTCCACTTCAGCAAAATAACCTGTATCTGAATCTGCTGATTCATTAAAAAAGTTTGGATTCGACTCATATTTTATCCACTCAAATTTTCCAACTGGCAAACGTTGTACCATTGCCCATCCATAAAGATTATTAATATCAAAATATAATAGCGTCTTTGTTTTTTGAGTATTATCATAAGAAGAACCCATGTACGGATTGTTCGCCTTACCATATCGATTACAACACTGACTGATTCCACCTTGAATACCTGATTCGATGAACATCGGCATATCGATATCCGTAAGAAGTTCTAATTCTTTGTCATTTTAAGTGCGGCTGAAAATGTTAATCCAGGTGTAGTATAAAAATGAGCTGGACATAATCCATAGGCACTAAGAGATGTTTCTCAAAACTTTCAAAGACGTCAGCTAGTAGCAGTACATCTGTTTTTAAATAGAGATCTGAATACTCTCCTAAAGTTGAGATATTAAATTTTCGCCATACTTTACGAGCGTGATAATAGTCCTCTTCTGCAATATGAGAATCTGTAAGCTTGTTATAAAAATCATCCTTTTCTGGCAGTCTTGTAGCAGTTAGTTTATCTAATCCATCTACAAAATCGTAAGGAAATACACCTTTTCTTCTGAGAAGATCAATATTTTCATCTGAATAACCATCTAATTGAAATTCCGTAACTGCTATCGGTACGTTTTCCAGATATGACGCAAGTTTCTCCAATGATGATGGTAGAAAACGCCATGAATCTATAAATCTAAAACTAATATCACTTTCATCGATATATTTTGTAAATGAAATATAGTTTTCCTTATTATGTGGTATTAGGCTGATTCGTCCATTCAGTAATGAAGAAGTAGCAATCTCCTTCAAAATGAAATGAGTATCATAATTAAGATTATGAAAAATTACTGGAATAAATCTTGAGTTCTGGTAATTCAAATTACAAGAATTATGAGCTGCACCTCTGAAACTAAAGAAAAAGTATGCTTTTGAGTAAAGAAATTATTTTATTTTTTCTATATATATCACATTAAAAAAAGCTTACCGTCCTGTGAGATGACAATGATCTCGTACTGCTAGTTGATCTGATTGAATAGGTTTCCGACAAATATGACAATTGGTTGACCTCTGAAAAGATAATTCTTCCAGATCTGTTTCATTGGCTTTGGTTTTTATAGAGTTGTTCAATTTTTTCTGCAATTGATTTCAGTTCCTTAACAAACCATTCTGCAGCTGTTTCTTCATCAGAATGATTTTGTCTGTATGATCTATAGCCAGATAACTTGTCGTCATAGCTACATTTTATATAATATCCTATACTGTATGCTTCATGAAGTTGAAAAGCATTCTCATTTTCAGTTGGTTTCAATAAACATTCAAAATCTGCATAGATTACAAACGGCACTTTTTCACTTTTTTTATAATCTTTAAATTTAAGAATATTGTTCTTAGAGTCAGGTAAATTTATTCTACAAGTATTTATATTTTTACAATCATTTTCATGATTTTCCAATCCCTCTTCACTATAAAATATTTGTAAACATATGTCACAATGATAAGATTTTTTATTAGATTTGGAAACTTGAAATTTTAAAAGTCGTGACATGCTTTTTATCCACACATAATGAAACCAAGTCAGTCTTTCTTCTTCTTCACCATGATTTTTTTCTTCATGTTCGTTTATATAAAAATCTTGAATAAGAAGGAGATTTACATGATTCTCCTTCTTTTCGATTATAATGTAACAAGGTGACATTTCATGTTTCTAACCATACATCCTAAGCATATACACGTTCACAGAAATATTATTATTAAGCTTTTCAAATTTTGAAACATCTTTTACTTTAACTGGAAATTCTATATCACCAAAGTTAAGCTTATTTGTATGAGCAAGGTAATTACTTAATCTATGGGCGTTCGTTGCACAAGGATATAACGCTGAAAGTATGGCATACTTAAAGCATTGATTATCATTGTTGTGAACATTGATACATGCTTTTTTCACTTCTATAAATTTTGGAAGTGGAATGTATGAGTTTCCTCTAAGTGATGTATATTTTTTTATATTTATACATAAACTTATAATACTCTTTAAAGTCCATCCAGAATCCTTTTCTTGAAATTCTTCTAATTGTGTAAGAATCGGATCTTTGATATGCTCTTTAAACCATTCTTCTAAGTTTGATGATGTATAAATTGCAGAACTTTCGGTAGTAAAGTATTTTATATCTACCATTTCCTCTCCGTTCTTCTGCATAGAAAATTCTGAAATGAAATCAGAATTAACTTTTACATTGATATAATCATTTATGCTTTCTTGTACTTTTTCTTTAAAAATCTGTTCTGCATCTATCATAAAACTTTTAATATCCTTGTGCTCTATAATTATTATTACTCCAGATCTTATACGATTTTGAAATGCTGAGTCCACATCACGCCACTCAACTCTAGCTTCTATAGTTTCTATGCTGCCACCTTGTTGAAGTTTTTGTTCAAACTCAACTTGTATGCAGGACAGGTGGGTCATGCAAGTCTGACATTTCTGTTTCTCTCCTCTCGTAAGGTTAGATTTCTCTATCTTATCAGTCAATTCCTTTATTGTGGAATTGCACACATCTAACCAGTAATGAATATCCTTGCTGTTCAGTTCATGAATACTTTTTAAGCTATCGCGAAGGACTTGTACAAATCGTTCAATCAGTTCGATTGAAGCCATGTTTAGTCACAAAAGTTTCTTCTACATTGCTGAAAAGTAAACTGGTTTGTACAAGAAAATTTTCGCCCTTTTGTACCCAAAGCTGCTGGAGGAAGTTGTGAGGGGGGGGGGGGTGTTTGAGTCAATGGCAGAGAAGATTTTCTCTCAAACCAATAAAAGAGGAAAATTTTCAAGGGAAAGGGAAAAGTTTACGTTAAACCAATCAGAGCTCGACAATTTCTGTTCAGCCAATGGTAAGCATTTGAAGAGTGGGGGGGGGGGGTACACCCATTCCTAAAGAGCAAGATGCTGAGTTTCATGCTTTTAAATTAGGATGCTAGACCATTCGTTTTCATTCTCGAGTTTACTGTTGACTTGGGAAGAACTAAAATATGGCTAGAATGCGCGATTATGACACAATGTTTAGAAGTGTTTTATTACCTTGTTCCGAAGAGAACGTTTATGTATGCGATATTCAAGGATTCCAGAGAATCGCATCCGATTCTTTTATATTGAAAGAAATTTGCTTTGTAAGTTTGAAAAGAACTGCTTTTCCGACTGTTTACCACTTTAAGCCTCCAATAAGATGGGAAGAACTTACTAAAGAAGAAAAGTGTACAGCGAGTTGGTTAGAAAAATATCACCATGGATTGCCTTGGGATTTTTCCTGCGAGAATAGTCCAGCAGGTAACCTTGCGCGTATTCAAAATACATATATTCTCGTTATATATATATATATATATGTTACGTCTGAACATGTATATACAATTTCTTAATTCGCAATGGTTCCAAGGGAAATAAATAAAAGACTCTGGTATACGTTATGTGAAAAGTATATATGTATATATTTATCCATTCATTTATTAAACATGAATTTACAGTAATTGCCCCTTGCTTTGCGATCGTTGTACGATCGCATTACCGGGTGAGGGGTCGGAAAATACGAGACCAGTATAGAAATGAAAGACTCAGATATTTTAGGAAGAGAAAAAGTACTTTGCTACTCTCGGTGCGTTGTATGTGTACGTGTATATCTATATTTATGTATATGTAGAAGTTGATGCTGGATGCTGCCGCTCCGTGATCTCCCGCTGTGAGGGTCTTCCTTCGTAGAGAGAGAGTATACGGCGCCGCCACGTCTGGGCCTTTTTACGGGTATTCGGTCGGCCCGTTCTATGCTTCGTATCTATCTCTCTCTCTCTCTCTCTCTCTCTCTCTCTCTCTCTCTCTCTCTTTTCTTTCTCGAACGGAATGTCTTCTCCGTTCACTTAATTACGGAAGACTCGCGCACTACTGTTTTCGTTTTTCGGCGCGTGTTCAAAATAATACAATCGTACAGATTTGCGCGTTTGTCGACTACTCGTGTTTGTGTATATAAGAATCGCGCACTTGCGGGCAATTGATCGTACTGATCAGTTTTCGGTCTGTGAACTTAGTGACCGCGCCGCCGCTTGTCTTCTCTATTTAAGCAGGTAGGTGATTTTTGGCGTTGAGCCCTCTCACTTTCCGCTGCCACGCCTAATTACGTGACCGTCGAAGGTTTTTCTCGGCGCTTCTCTATCGATGATGACACTTGTTTACGCTTTTCTTCAATCTTCCACTCTTGATTTCCTCAAGGCGTCGGCCTTCCGCATCTGCGTATTACCTGCCCGTGTTGCGTACTGCATTAAGGGCAATTCCTATTCTCGAGGTTTCTTCGAGTTTTTCGGCTAGTGCGCAATAGTCGTGAATTTTCCTCGTTGTTGCGTATCTGTTCACGTATTTGTATTTCTTTCGTAATGAAATTTGTTTATTTCATTACACTTCCGCCCTTATAAATAGACGAGAGTACATCTCGAGTCGATTACACGAAGTGTGCTTGTGTGTATATATGTGTGTATGCATAAGGTGTAATGATGTGTTCTCCTGATATAATGAACAAAGAGTAGTATCTCATAACTTCCCCGTTGCTCATTTACAATTGTTTATAAGGTACTTTTTTAAGTATAAACATTTATTTTTGTTAATAAGGTTTACAAATATCTATTCGCAAAATTTTTCTTCTAAAATTTCTTAATACATTCTTTTATTGTTTTTCGATGATATAAAAAATGTTTACAATTATATTTTTATAAGGAATTCAATCAATTTTCTTTTATTTTACAATAATATGTTTTACAAATTGGTTTTTCTTGTATGAACATGTGTGTGTTTCATATAAATATACATATATACGTATTTCTTCTTATTCTGCAATAAACAAAGTTTGTAAATAAATTCATGGTAAGTACATATATTTTCTTAATAATAGTGTTAGAAAAATGTAGTGTTTGTTAGTTCTAAGTAATTTTTCTCTCATTCACATCTCCAGCCTTTCACTCGACCAGAGCAACGGTTCCCTCTCGGCCCGAAAATTCGTCGCCCGTCCCATCGCGACGCATTGTAATGTCTCTTAAGTAAGTTTCGAATTTTCTATCGTTCTCTCGGTACTTGTACTTTTTTCCTTAGTCTAAGAAAAATCGTTGATTCTGTCAGTCGTCTTTCTGTGTGTCTTTCAGTTTTCTTTTTTATATACTTCCAATATGTTCGGATTTGTTTTAAGTTTTCTGTTGAATCTTGTGTCGTCGGAGTCGGTAAGTTTTTCTTTTTTTTTTATTCATTTTGTATTTGTATAATAATAATAATAATAATAATTTTTTTTGTATTTTTCCTTTCTAGGAGGTCATGGACGAATACGTCCACGAATATCCGCCACCCATGTGGGAGGGCTTGTCTGGCGTTATTTCGCGGTGGCAACCGTGCCACTTCCCTAGTCGCCGCGCAAGGATGTGTGGATACTGTGGGGGGCCGGTTCGGGAGCCGGCTCGTATTTATTTTGATTTTGACCGGCCCGGTGGACCGTATGTAAGTATTCTATCCTTTGTATGTATAAATACATATATAGATATGCGTGTTAATTATTAACTTGTGCATTGTATTTTCTTTTTCAGTATTCGTATCGAAGTGTTACCTCCCGTAGCCGTCTCGGGGTGGAAAACTGTTTCGTCGTGTGTCACGGGGATTTCCCGTTCTCCGACGATCCCTGTGGCATTTGCGGAATGCCTGGATCTACCGATCCGCCCATCATGCGGTGGGAGGATACCGAGGTGAGTGTTTTGGTCATATATTGCTATGTATATATATATACATATAAAATAAAAAATAACGAATTTCTATTTTTTTTTCTCTTTTGCAGGATTGGCGCTTGGTGCCTCAGCCGGGGGATTCCATCAGCCGTCTTTTAGAGAACGATCTCCGGCCTTGGTGGCCGTAATCATTTATGTATTTCCGCCCTTTTCTTTTTTATACATATATATATATACGTTTATTTTATTTCAAAATATATACTCATATGTAAAAATTAAAAATTTGGTGTTACTTTTTTTGTATAAGAGATTTCATTTAACATCATAACCCTATTCTTACTGTTCCTTCCTTTGGAAGTTCCTTTTCCCATTTTTTTTTCTTATATATCTATATACTTTCCCTTCACCTTGATAATAAATAGCAAAATTTTGAAATATTAAGTTTTAATGAGACTGAGGTGTCATGTAAGATTGTACGTCCGGGTATAATGGAGGTGCTTGAGCGACCTCTATGCTTTCGTGATTAGCTTGCATATGTGAGGGTTCGGAAGTAGTTTTTCTCATTTCAATCATTGGTATCGCGGGGGGTAACAATGGTTCATTCGCTTTTTCTGCTTTTGTCTCCCCCTCCCTCTTCGCTTCTTCTCTGTTTCTCTTGTGTTGTGCACCGAGATGTAAGAGTAATTGTGTGACTGAATTCCATATAGCTCCAATCAAATGTATGGAAAAACCATATAAACTATAAATCGCGTATCCGTGAATAACGGTGTCGATTAAAAGTTTCATTTATCATACCAATGATTCCCGCACTGGCGGTACCGAAAGTCAAGAAACTGGACCACATTCGGTCCCATGTACTTTTCACCAGCGCAGTCATGGTTAGTTCGTCTAGCATATTCAGAATCCCGATACCCTCTTGTCGACCTCCCTTTCCGGTCATTCCCTGGGCTATTTGATTCAATACGGTAGGCTTCTCAACTGGAAAAAGAATCATGTCTCTCAAGCGGTTCAGATCCTTTTCCCCGTAAATTCCACCTATTGCGAGAGTATCCGGACTCATGTATTTCCATGTGGGTTTTACCTGAGGCTTCAAAACCTCCGGTGGAGATGCTTCTACTGGCATGGGGAGCATCTTAAACCATTTTTCGCCGAATTGAAACATCGCAGGAATTCGCGTATCGCAACTAAGTTCAGTTCCGGTCCGAACCAAAATCCGCGTCTGCGAAGCTAAAAATAATTCTTCGCTTCCGCGACGAACCGGTAGTTGACCGTAGCATTTAGTGGTGTTTCGCAACTGTACTTCTACTCGAATACATTTTAACAAGTGTACGACTTCGCCCGCGACTACCCCTATGTAGCCATCCTCCTCCATTAGTCGGTACCCGAACTGCTCAGGAGAAAGGGTTGCGATCGATATTGCGTTCTTTAGCACCTTACGTTCAAGTTCACATTCTTGTTTTAATATTTTGTAATACATACTTTAAACTTGCCCGCTAATATATTTTTCGATATATAAAAATTTTGAGTTTACGTATGCAAACATGTCTAAATTGGCAGTACTTATGGGAACTTTCTCAATTAATTGTTGTTTTCGAATATCTTCAATTACAAATAATTTCGGATGCTCGGTACCAAAGAATTTATATCCGCACTTATTTATCTCCCCCTTTCTCCATAATGCAAAAGTGCGATCTCCTGATTCTACCGAATACATGACTTTATAATTTTTTGTATCATTGATTTTATCCATATATCCCTCATATAAAACTGAATATGCTTTTATACCGCAAAAATCCTCCGGTACTTGATCCCAGAAGACTTGTGCTCCATCATGATCGATACATTGTAATTCTTTGAATGTACACCTTACCCCTGACTTAAGTATTATTTTATTTGATTCAAGATGTACTGAGGTCATGTAGTCTTGCAATACTATTTCTACATGTCCAGCTGCGTACGCGCTTTCCCATGACCCGTATCCATCGGTATATGATTCTCCTTGACAATATCCGTCCTTATCGTTCGTTCCAGCCAATACCACGGGTCGTATGGTTGTCCCGTTTCTGCTAATTTGATCTATTTTGGTTTTTCCTACCAGGAATGTTTTGGTTGTTTGAAGACTTCTGCATTCATCTGGTGTTAGGCTGAGAAAATATCCCAGCTCTCCTTGTAGCACACGTGATGCATGTCGATGCATCCCGCAATGCGTTACGATGCGATTTAATTTTATGGCACATTTATATACATGCGCCGATGTATAATCATTTAGCTGTAGTAATTGTCCATAATTTCTCTGTATATCTACCTCTGGTCTTTTTATCTCGCAATCTCCAACATTGATCAGTGATATTGTGGTTAAATTGGAAAGATGATCTCCGCAGTCCTACCCATATAATCCGTAGACTGTTTTTGCGTATTCCAACAGGATAAGGATTCCGTACCATTGAGACTTCATCTGTAATAAACCATGTCCATTGTTTCTTTTTCTTTTTTTTTCTCCTTACCAACAATTGTGAATATAATTTAAAATTATATATATATATATATATATATGTGTGTGTAAATATAGATGGTAATAATGGGACGGCATCTTTAGCAATCAGAGGTAAGAGCATTCAATTTTCCGTACTGTCCTTCAGTTTTTGTGTTTCTTTTTCGTAGGGCTTTCTTTGTAAAGTATTTGTTGCTCCTGTGATGTGTTATTATTGTATTGGTAAGCGTTCCTATTATCAATAAAATTGTAACAATTACTAAGGCTCGCAGGACTATTTCGTTTATGCTGTGTATTCTTTCAGATCGGACAATCATTTGTACTAATCTTATGAGATCCCATAGATTACTTTCTCTCGTTTCTTCGCTTCGTTGCATGAATGCATTTCGTGCCTCTCTTTTCTCAAGGATATCGGTTAGATTGTTCATTTGCATGTTTGTTCTTGGCCATATTACATTGCCATTCAAGGCTTTTGAATCTCCATTGATATCCAACCCTTTGAATTTTATATTACAGGTAGGCTCTATTCTTATCATTCCCGCACCTTGAACGGTCTCATTGCCTTGTCTATTCTTAGTACATGTATATGTAATATTTTCGGGTTGGTGTAATATATATATTATTTGTTGTGTTGAATATATAAATTGTACATAATCTTCCATATAATTTTTATAAATAATGTTGCATTTATTAAAATTAACTTGTGCTGGATTCAAGAGTAAATCACTCTCACAATCTGCTTGTTCCTTGAAATAGAACCATTGGTTTCCACACGTAATCTCTTCCTTGGTAATGGTGCATTTATCTAATTCGTCCCAGTTTACGTGTTTGACGTAATTCTCCCTTACGATCATGTATGGTGTCGTTGATTGTATGTAGAGACTGGATTCTAGCCCCTTCTGCGGTATGTTAACAGCATATTTTCTGTATAGGGTGGCCTTTCCTTTCGGCGCACATGTAAATTGTAGATTTACTTCTAGCATTTGGTTTACCGATTTGTAGGTTGCTTCTATATTATTATTGATTTCAGTCGGATTATTCATGTTAATCTTGGGAATATTACAGGGCTTATAGTTTCGGCTCAACACGTAACTGATTTGTTGATACTGTCGGTTGCTTATGAAATTAGAAGCTAATTTTCCCTTTTTTAACTGTTGTATACCTTCTTCAAGCTCAGTTAACGTCGTTAGATGATTGTTCAGTTGCTCCGTTACTCGTGTCACTGATGCTCGTATGACTCCTGCAATTTTTTCCTGCAACACCAATGATAGGGGCCTTTTTTCGGGTGTGGAGATCTTTTCCATATCATTCATTATCTCTTTTTTTATATCAATCAATGTTCTTAATAATTTGATTGATTCGTGTTCCATAATCATATCAGGGTATTTATTTTCACTGCTGATTGATGACCTTCCTTCTCTTACAAAATTTTGTATCTTCGATAGTTTCTCTTGAATTTTGTTGATTTGTCCATGAATGGGCCACAGCTTCCCGGCGTCCCCCTTGAATTTTTCCTGGGGCGTCGGCTATCGCTATAGCTTGCATTGATGATAATTTACTTCTGATATTGTTTATATCCGTTTGGTTAATTGGTAAGGTAACTTTGATCAGTACTTCCCTGTATCCTTCTGTGAAGATTATGTTTTGTTTCTTCTCGAAAATTATACCCGCGTGTTCGGTATAATCTTCTGGATCGTTCAGTTGATATGTTCCAGCTTGATATATGATACTCCAAATGAGCAGATATATTGTTTGTAACTTCATCTTGTTGTTTTTTTTTTTTTTGCTTTCTTTTTCTTTCTTTTTCTGAAAAAGAGAACGAAATGATTGTCGATCGTACTTCTATGGTTAGTTTTATTTTCCTTAAATAGTTATTGCGATGGTTCAAATGTCGCTTTCGTCATCTGTACTCTCGTATTCGTTTTTGTAATATGTAAGTTCATTGAAAACAGTTCGGTAATCGTAATCGTAAAAAGAAGGATCTCTATTTAACTGTCCCCGAGTGTATTCGCAATCATAACACTCTGTTCTAAAGAATAGGCTTCTTTGGTGCGCTTCGTTAGGACATGCCATGCATATGGTATATGAGTGATTTTCAAAAATCTCCCTTTCCACGTTATTGCAATACCTGCAAGTTCTCGCCACTTTAATTCCTTTTTTGCATGTTTCGCATTTTCCGTGTGTTTTCTTGGAAGGGAGCTCTAAGTTGCTGATGTGCAGATATCCTCCTTCGTTGTCTCTGGGTCTGTCCATTTCCGTACCATATCCTTCGTTAGGCCGTCCCTCCAAAAATTGAACTCTTGGTAGATTATGGATGGCTGTCCGTACTCCTATGGTTAACTCCTCTATTCCTGTGAGATCCAATATTTGAACCACGTTGCTGCATGCAAATCCTGCAATGAGCGGACATAATTGGTTTTTCTCATGATGTCTTGCCAGACGCGTTGCTGCTGATGACCCTTCCGCCCTTATAACAGATTGGCACGCGAAGCAGCATATTACGTCACGTGTCCCTGTGTAAAAATATCCTTCCTCCGCCAATTCCGTAACAGTGCCATATTTTACTCTCCAGTTCATTTTCAAATAAGACATTTCTCTTAGAAGCTGTATGCGATAAGTATTTCTTACATGATTGACCCATGGTCGCGGTACATACTCTTTTTCTCCTATCTCTCGATGTTGCATTTGTTGGAGCGCCTTCCTGTTGTTTTTTCGTTGCTCCATGATTTTACGATTTCCCATTTGTATTTGGAAATGTACTCTCTTTATTGTTTGTCGAAAGTATTCACTATGGTTATACAGAATAGATGCTATTTGTTCAATGCCATTTTTGGGTGAACTTCGTTTTCGTTGTTCTAGCTTCAGACAATAACTCATTATTGTATTCATGTTTTGTTGCCGCATCTGTCTCTTTTCTTCGTTCTCTCTCTGTACCTCGTATAAGCCTTCTAAATACCTGCAGCAATCACATAGTCTGCAGAGATCATAGTCATCTTTAGCTCCCTGTTCGGTGCAACAATCCAGGCACTTCGTTGGTCTTATAGTAAAATTGCGAAATAACATGTTTAAGTCAAATATGTCGACGGCATTCTCTTCATCATAACACTTCCAAATGTCGCCGTTCTTCTCAAAGAATAATCGATTCAAGTCGAACAGATCTCGGTCGTCCCATAGTTCGATGTCATGACCAATTTTCCAATAACCATCATTTATGGCTCTACTGAGCATTTCTCTGTCGTGCCTTCTCCAGAAAGCGTTTATCTCGATCCTGCTTGTCACGTCTTCTCGTATTCTGTCATCGTCCCACCATTTTCTCCATGTCTGTATTGTGCAGTTTTTTACTTCTTCTCGACTGCATTCGCTTTCTTTTCGGCCTTTCGTTGTCCAATATATGCCATGAAAACGTTGTATCAGCAAATCCACGTATTGTTTGCTTTCCATGCTGTTTCTCTCCTGATACCTGGAGTATTATATGAGATTTTTAATATTTGTAATGGAAAAATTGTATATTATAAACTCTTAATCTTGCGATGATTCAACATGCGAAATACGGAGTCGATTGGCATTAACGGTTTTTATTTTTCTATTTTTCATGCGTATTTTGATATTGCGCTGTCCATTGAAAACGTCCAGCACGGTGTATGGCCCTTCATATTGATCTCCCAACTGTTTGCCTCCTTTCAACAGCCACACATTGTCGCCTATTCTAAACTCTTGCGGATTTACCTTGCGGTCATAGTAATATTTGGACTTGATTTTTGAATCAATTAATTTTTCTCTGGCAATTCGTTGCAAATCATATAACTTTTGATTAAGATTTGTAACGTAATCATTGTAAGTTGGAGGTTGATCCTCCTTTTCTAGTGGATCACTAGAGGGTAATCGGGCCATTTTCCCGAATACTAACTCGTACGGAGTAAAAGAATGACCTTCGTGTGGAACTGTGTTGTAGCATAGAGTTGCAAGTTCCAATAATTCGTCCCACGATTCATTGGTCATAATTGTTTTCAAATATTCCGCTAATGCATAATGTGAGCGTTCTAGCGAACCATTAGCCTGTAGATGATAGGCTGTCGTTTTTACTTGCTTAATCTTGAACCTTTTTGCAACTCTCTGCAATAATTTTGACATAAAGTTGCTTCCTTGATCGGTTAGAATTGTCACTGGGGCTCCAAAAATGCATATGAATCTTCTGACAAATGCATCGGCTACTGACGTTGCTGTTGCATCTTTCAAAGGTATTGCCATACAATATTTTGAAAAATTACACAGTATTGTTAATATATTGTTGTGGCCATTTTCTGTTACTGGAAATGGTCCAACAATGTCGAGACTTACTTTCTCCATAGGTGAGTGTGGAGTATCGGTGATTTGCATGGGTTGTTTTGTTTTAACCCTTACTAACTTCTTCACTTGAGACGTAACACACGTACGTATGAAATTTTGCACGTCCTCCTTGAGATTTTCCCAAAAATATCGCTGTTTAATTCGTCGATATGTTTTGCTGACTCCTCGATGTCCTCCTACAGCGGTGCAATGCATTTCTTTAATGATTTTGCTTCGATCTTGCTCTTCGATGTATTCGATTATACCCAGGCAGATTATGATCTTCATTTGCACATTCTCCAGAGCCTTACGCATTAGTTGTACTATTTCCTTCCATTCTACGTTTTCAACGTTATGACTTTTTGCTATACTCACAGAACGTAATCCTTTTTTTATTATCAATGCTTTCAATACTTTAAAGGTATCAATCAAATTCTTTCGAATTTCTGTAGTACTTGCGGATGTTGTGCTCCTTATTACTGCTGCGAAAAGTTGCCGATTATTTCTTGTAGTGCACTTGATTTCGCATGACTCTAGGTTTGCAAATTTTGGTAAAAATTTTCTCGATAACAATTGTTCTGCTCCGTTGTCGCACGGGTTACCTTTTGTCAATGAAATATATGTAGTTGTCTTTTCGCATGTATAATTGTTTCTCTGCATTCCACAAATTTCTCTTCTCCTCGAACTTCGTGATCACTTTGCTCTCTTATTTCGTCCTCGTTGCAAACGGTGTCCTCGAATACAGGATCACCTCTCGTTTCGCCTGATAGTGGTGGACTTTCGTTCTCGTCAACACTTTCATTGTCATTTTCTTGCTCCATAGTTGCTTCGGGTACTAACGGTGGCAATCGATTCACTTCGTTTGTTTTTATTAAATTTCTTGGTTTATTTCTTCTCGTGATCGATTTGCCTTCTTCG
>JACCIB010001389.1:0-36857 GCA_018906965.1 Philotrypesis tridentata
AATTGGACAGACATCTGTACTCGCCCACGTCGCAAATCACACTATGGAGGCTCGTTAATATTTCGGATGGCTAAATTTTCGGATAGACAAAAATTCTGAAGGTTAATAATTCTGAAAGTGAAAAATTCGGATGGTTAAATATTTGTAAAGTTAATAGTTCATATGGATAAAATTTCTGAAAGTTTAAAGTTCTGAAAATAATAATTCGTAAAGATAAAATTAACGAAAATTATGAAGGTTAAAAATTGATATGGTCAAAAATACCGAAAAACAAAAATTCGTGTTGTGGAAAATACAGAAAGATGAAAATTAGTTTAGTCAGAAATACCGAAAACTAAAAATTCATATGGACAAAAATACCGAAAATTTTTTATTCGTTTATTTTCTTTTAAACTTGATATATTAAATATTTCCTTAAACTAAATTGCAGTAGCACAATTTATTAAGTATAACCTGCAAAACTATAGCGTCCTTTGCATACTCTGAATCTAACGCAATGAAATATCGTGGACATGTATTCATTTTCAGTATTGATTATAGGACTATGGGACCTAAGTCCTATGCCTTGCTTATATCTATGACCAAAGCAATACATTACGGTACCATGATAATCGCTAACCTCACGGTTCCGGAATGAACTTAGGACAAATAGATGTTATAAAATATAGTGTACGTTATTTGTGTCGTAAGTCGTCCTTCGTGACACTACTCTTACCTTCACTCAAAACCGAGCTCAAAACTCTCCTGCGCTTATACACGAGTACGTCATATCTTATATAATATTATATTGTGTACTTACAGGGCGTAAAATAAATTTTTGTAGACCTAGTATGAAAATTATTCGAGAGTCAAATATGAGTGACAGGGTCTGAAGACGACTGCTGCAATTTTGACACAAGATCCCAATTTTCAATATTTTCAAAATTTTCGAAAATTTGAATATTTTTGAAAGTAACTAAGAAGAAAAAAAAATAGATACATGTTAAATAGCGTACGTATGTGCGGAAATTGCTTCGCTAGATAAAGTGGATATATTGATCTCGATATTTATTCTACTGATTTGTTTGTATTGGTAATGGTAGATTGAAGCATGGATGGCGTTTGCGTTTCATAAGTATATTTAAAAGCCTGCCTTGCGAACGACGCCGTGCACCTTATTAACGTTTCCGTGACTTTTGCACTGTTTAGTCGTCGATGCCAAACTGACGCTCAGTGCATCGCTTGGGTCCACACAAAGCACGATAAATTCACTCTGCCCCAGACCCACCAACCGAAAGAAAGCGATAAATACCTGGCAGCTTCTTACCCATGACGTATATCTATATAGATCTGTATATATATATGGTTATATATGATAGCTTTAAATATATATAAGTATACTCGCAAAGTATACGTATACAGAGGCAGAGAGTGTAGACACAAACAAACATGCACACGCACACAGAAAGCCCTGAGCGCTATGTAACTATGACTCGTAGATCCATACCTACGCACACAGTATATACCACAAAATAGTAACTCCTAGGTATATACAGAAGATAGTTCTCGCTGTAAGTTGCTGTAAGTCAGCTGCATAGAGACTATAGGTAGTGAGGGACCGTGTGCCCCACGCTCTCTATCCAAATTCTGACTCCTTCTCGTCCTCTGCTTTCCAAATTTTGAAGCAAACCCCCCATGCCAACGTAAGTACTAGAACGTCGGTAAAGATATTATTTACATCAAAACGAAAATCGAATACTGCAATCGTGAATATGTAATTAAAGTAATACTGTATTAACAGCATATTGGCGTTGTTGTAAAGAAATGATGGTTTACGGGGGCAACGCCATAGCTCAAGCAGGCCGTGGTATCGTCACCGCAGGTCATCGAAAATGCTTGTTTCGACTAACTACTTTTCTAGAATACTGAATATAATTTATAAGCATGCTCTCTCTCTCTCTCGCTCTCTTTCTTTCTCTCTCTCCCTCTCTCTCTCTCTCTCTCCCTCTCTCTCTCTCTCTCTTTGTGCACCTTATATTCCGAAGCATAGTAACAATCATCTATGGTAAAATGTAGATTTCCCATTACACACTTTTTGTTAGCAAAATTTACATGAAAAAATAGACGCTTAAGTCATGAAGTGATTGTAAGTATCAATATGAAAATCAAAACTGTTATAGGGTTATATATAGGATTATTGAATTTATAATCTTTTAAGTAAAATATTAAATCTATGTTAGACATGCCAACCATAAACACGTTATTGTATATGCAATTATGCATACTACAATCTAAAGTATTTCTTTGTGTATGTATGTGCGCCATAATTTAAAAGTCTAACTTTGATTGGGTATAGCCAGGTACCCCATTTTTGCTAAAACTACTTTCCATAAAAACCCTATTCTAAAAAGAACATATCTTTTTCCACTAATTATGTTCTTTAATATAGTTTCCATGTAAGACTGACAGATTTTGTCGGGAATGTTTTTCTATGCATGGCTATTCCTGTGGAATAAGCATATTATACTATAGGCATAATGTGTAGTTATAATTATAGTATTGAAAGAAATTATAATGTTCCAGCATATAAAACTCTTGCTATACTATATAATTGTATTACATTGTGCTGTTTCATTTCACAACACAAAAACTGCAGGTAGGTAAGTACAAATAATTTATATTCTATAAAATTGATATAAGAATTAATATATATTTAAAGAGCATTAACTGAGAAGAATCACACAAAAGGTAAGTCAATATTTTCATTGGAGTACCATTAAAAACATTTCATCAATCTGTATTTTTAATTAGAGTACCATTAAAAAGTTTGGTGGCTTTACGAGGAAAAACGAGAAACTTTTGTCTGTAACAAGACATAAAGGTTTAAATAAATAATAATATAGATTAATGTTATCAATTATAATGTAAAGCACACCAAATAATCATAGGTCTCAATCAGACGATAACGAGCACTCACACACGCACACATATGCTCTTGCTTTTAACGTGTATAGACTAACTCGTGTCCAACTACGGCAAGGTCCAGCTGCACATAATACAATAGAAAAATTATTTTTGTAAATCGTCGATTCTCATTGTAAACAATAATTTTTTCAAACAGCATTGATATTTTGGTTGTACAGTAATCTTTAGATCATTTGTCGATTCTATGCAGCTAGCCAATCTTCCTTAATGAAAACAGATGATCAGTATATTCTTATTTTCTTCAAAACTATGTTCTTTGCAGTATGTAATCTTTTATATTATACGTATATAATTATACGCATAAAGTTTTCGAAAAAATTCATTTTATGTTAAACTATTTGACGATATCCGTATAGTCCGGGCGTCAGGGAGTTCAAAAGTGGAATATCATTAAGTTTCTTCTAACTTTATTTTTATGATTGAAATATGTTATTGATAACTTACTGAAAATGACCCTAAAGTCTCGACTTCGGGCCAGGTCGGGAACATTGTTATTCTTGCAAAAAGAATACCGAAAATGCACTTTATTTTAGTTTTTCGCGAATAATTTTTTTGTAACTCATTTCACGTAAAAAAAGATTCAGATAAAAGTTGTTCAGAATTGAATTTCATATAAGATACACGTATTCTCGACCGCAAAATTAATCTTTTTAGTCGTTAAATTGTTGAACGAAAAAAATTTTTTTTTAAATTTCATATTGCCACAGATTTTACAAAAAATTATATTTTTCATTGAATAAGTACTCAAAGATGAGTTATAGTACGAATAATGTAAAAATCGTTGTCCGATCTGGATATCTCAAAATGGCGTCTTATTGCAAAATTATTTATCCCAAAATTTCAAATTCATCTCCAAATTGCCCATGGAGCGATAACTTGATCCAAGTGCCTTTAATCGTCAGCTTATGAAGTACTTAATAAACGCTAAAAAGAACTTTTTTAAAAATTAATATTTAACAACATTTTCAACAATAAATAATTTTCTTTTTCGCCAATTTTGAAGTTAGAGAAGCGTGGTAAAATGCATCTTAAAGTACCTGAAAACCATGAATTTTCATATAAATTTTGTAGAGATCTGCCAATAGGAGCCGAGATATGAACATTTTTTTAATGGACGATCACGCAGAAACTACGTAATATTTTTCGATGAAATTTGGTACAGCGCTTACTGAAATAGTACTTTAAATGATAGCATTTTTCCCGATTGTTGTAGATACCTCAGTTCGTCTAAAATGACCGATGAATAATTGGAAATCTTCTAGCGCGGCCGAGTGGCTCCTCCGGCCAGGCGGCGCGGTGGTGGGGGGAACGCCGCGCGGCGGCTGACAGTATTCGTATACGTTAGTTGTAATTCAATTATCTCGGTAACTAAGGGTGCTATTGCAATACAACGTGTTTATCCCAGCTTTAACGTTATACTAATTTAATTTTTACTGGTGTAATGCAAATACCCCATATTGAAAATTTTTCTAAAAAAATCTCTTTTGGCCATGTACACAACCTTTATATGGATGGATTGAATTACTACCATAATACAGATATTAATATTCAGTATAAAAATGTTTAGTAGTGCAATATATGTATATAAAGGTTGTGTACATAGCCAAACAAGATTTTTTTTTTAGAAAAATTGTCAATTTTGGATATTTGCATTACATCTATAAAAATTAAATTAGTATAAAGTTAAAGCCGGGAAAAAACACGTTGAATGAAAACAAAATTTATAGCAATAGTACCCTTAGTTACCGAGATAATTGAATTACAACTAACGTGTAAGAATACTGTCCGCCGCCACGCGGCGTTCCCCCCATCACCGCGCCGTCCGGCCGGAGGAGCCGCTCGGCCGCGCTCGCAGATTTCCAATTGTTCATCGGTCATTTTAGACGAACTGAGGTATCTACAACAATCGGGAAAAATGCTATCATTTAAAGTACTATTCAGTAAGCGCTGTACCAAATTTCATCGAAAAATATTACGTAGTTTCTGCGTGATCGTCCATTAAAAAAATGTTCATATCTCGGCTCCTATTGGCAGATCTCTACAAAATTTATATGAAAATTCATGGTTTTCAGGTACTTTAAGATGCATTTTACCACGCTTCTCTAACTTCAAAATTGGCGAAAAAGAAAATTATTTATTGTTGAAAATGTTGTTAAATATTAATTTTTAAAAAAGTTATCGCTCCATGGGCAATTTGGAGATGAATTTGAAATTTTGGGATAAATAATTTTGCAATAAGATGCCACTTTGTGATATCCAGATTGGACAACGCTTTTTACATTGTTCGTACTATAACTCATCTTTGAGTACTTATTCAATGAAAAATATAATTTTTTGTAAAATCTGTGGCAATATGAAATTTAAAAAAAAAAAATTTTTCGTTTAACAATTTAACGACTAAAAGATTAATTTTGCGGTCGAGAATACGTGTATCTTATATGAAATTCAATTCTGAACAACTTTTATCTGAATCTTTTTTTACGTGAAATAAGTTACAAAAAAATTATTCGCGAAAAACTAAAATAAAGTGCATTTTCGGCATTCTTTTTGCAAGAATAACAATGTTCCCGACCTGGTCCGAAGTCGAGACTTTAGGGTCATTTTCAGTAAGTTACCAATAACATATTTCAATCGTAAAACTAAAGTTAGAAGAAACAAGATGCAAAAATGCTAACTTGCCCCGACTAGTAGTTATGCTCACGAAAGCGTCGATAAACCAAGACTTATGCAGACGTAAGCATAGATAGGATTGGTTATTCCTCTTTAAGAAAAGTGATGGCCTGTATTGTGAAGCATTTAATACGAAATTCTGATTGGTTGCTAAGTAAACATGACTATGGGTACCATCATTCATGGTTCATGAATAATATATTGAGTGCGAAACATAACCCAAATAGCGCGCGAAGTGTCCACTTTAAAACAGCGATGCTAATAAATTTGATTATGAAAAGCATAATTCATAGTTTATAATATATAGAGCCTAAAACAAAACGAATTCCTTGTATAAAGAAACCGCGACTTCTGCTAACATATCTGAATTCTTTTATACACTAACCCAGACTTCTGCAGACACTGAGATACATGTGTAAGATGACGCTCTAGTTTTAGTTACAAAGAAATATTATTTACAGTTATGTTTAAATAATTTTCATTTCCAAAATATATTACGAGACAGAGAGTTTCATAATTTTTTCCGTAGCTATAAAATCATAATAATTATAAAGAACGTATAACGAAAAAAAACACCATCAGTAAAATATGTTGAAATCTTGTAATTATGGAACGGTGAAAAAGATAAACGCAATTTATATTATGGTTGTTAAACAGGAAACGTGACAAATATTTTTTACAGCCACACAAAGTTGATAGTGCAATGCTGTCATGTGTATAGGTTAAAGCTAGGGTTTGCTAACGCTTCTTCTGCTCGCAACAGGCACAAATACATTGCAGATTTCATGCAGACGTTGATTAGTGATTCCTACACGCGCACGTAAACTCTGGTTAGTATATTTAGATTCACTCGTGACCAACGCTGTGGAAGAGATAAGTTGTTTATACTTTGGCCTATATTGTTTCCACTATCGCTTTTCAGATTCTCGTATTGTTTTTTTTTGTACTGTATATTTATGTCAAGAAAATCTGCAACTTGTTGACTCATAGGAGCTATACTCTTTCTTCAAAGACATTACCAGGATTTCGGTAAAATGTTACAAATGTGCTTAAATGATTTTGCGAATCGCATATTTTTGTCGGAATAATGTTTATCGACTGAATGTCCCAAAATCGTTGATTTTTTTTCCCAAATATTTGTGTGAGTGAGTATGAACTCACAGCTCAGCGCAAACGAGAGTCCGGTCTACGAAGTCGCAGTCACAATCTCTTTCTTCCAAGTCTTTATCAGGAAGTCGGTAAACATTACAAATATGTTTAAATAATTTTTTCAGTCGCACATTTTAGCGCAATATACATTTCAGTCGAAGGTTTGATTATTGTTCGATAAATGTACCCATGAGCCAGGTTGCTTTCAAACCGAGAGATACGTAAAGGGCAGCGTAAACACAATACGTTCGCTATTGTCCTCTGTATACACTCATGGAATGGTTGAAACTTCTTCTCCCGCTCTCTCACGCTGCGCCGGAATGCACACGCATCCCTTAAAGGCGCGAAGCAGACGATTACAAGCCCTCGCCGTGCACGGACGTTTGAACGTCATCTGAAGTCACAGTCGTTGTCAATGACAATTCGTGTATTCGTCTAGGCAAATAAATCTTCTAAGAGTCGCTTCTCGAATTCTAGCAGTGACTTTTTTTCCCGAATACTTCTGAGAGTGAATATCAATTCGCAGCATAACGCAACGGCGAGTCTAGAGAATTTTCACTGCGCTACGGGGTCTCGACCGGAATCTCTTCCTTCCAAGACTTGAGCAGGAAGTTGGGAAAATTTTACAAATCTGTTTAAATAATTTTGTCACTCGCATATTTTGACGCAAAATGTATATGAGCCGAATTTCTGATTATCGATCGCTAAATTTTTCCAAAAACCAGGTTGCTTTAAAACATGGAGATAGACAAAGCGCGACCTAAACACAAGACATTATCTGTCGTCCATTGTATGACGTTTCTTCTCACGACCCACCGCGCCGCGCAGGAATATACATACATTCCTCACAGGCGCAAAGCAGGCACTGATGAGCACTCGCCACGCGTGGTCATCTTGTCAGCATATAAAATCTCACCATACATTTTGAATACATATACGCGCTCTCCTGTTATATTAATCAGTTGCTTGCCGCTTCTACTTCGGTCTCATCGCGCCGCGCCGAAATACATACGCATTTCTCGCAGGCGCGAATCAGGCGCTGATGGCACAATCAGCCGCTCGTGCATGTTTGGACAGCGTTAGTTTCTATTTTCGCATCTTGTGTAAGTGAGAATCAACTCATAGCTTAGTGCAAAAGCGAGTTTACAGAATTTTTACTGCACCACGAGGTCTCGACCAGAATCACTTCCATCCAAGTCTTGACCATAAAGTCGGTAAACTTTATAAATGTGTATAAATAATTTTATTAGTCAAACTATTTGGGGTAATACGGATATCCGCTAAATTTCTTATTATCAGCGGCTAAACTGCCCCAAAAGCTAGGTTACTTTCAAACAGGGATATACAAAAAGCGCAACATAGACACAAGACATTCACCGCCCTCCATCTATGCTCTTTCTTCCCGCGACCTACCGCGACGCGCCGGAATATAGGTAGATACATTCATCGCAGGCGTGAAGCAGATGCTGATGAGCACTTGCAGCACGCCGATGACTTCTCAGCATATCATCAAGTCCCACTCGCGGCAAGCGTTAAATTGTTCTTTTAAAATAGTAATTGTTCCAACGGTTGCTTCTCTGGTCCACGGAGTGATTTTTTTTCTTGAATACTTATGTTAGTAATAGTCCAGTTATAGCTTAGCGCAAAAGCGTCTGTGGAGGATTTCGATTGGGCCAGAAGTTCACGACCGAAATCTCTATCTTTCAAGCCTTCAGCAGGAAGTCGGTAAACTTTAGAAACGTGTATAAATAATTTTATCAGTCGAAATATACTTGGCGCATTATGCATGACCGCTAAACTTCTAATCGTCATTGGCCAAATTTTCGCAGAAGCCAGGTTATGTTGAAAAAGGTTTATACAAAAAGTACAACATAACCACAAGACATTCCTCGCAGGCGCGAAGCAGACGCTGATGAGCACTCGCCGCGCGCGGACGTCTTGTCAGCATATCAAGTACACTCGCGGCCAGCGATAAATCGTTTGTTCTTTTAGCCTAATAATTTTTCCAAATGTCGCTTCTGGGCTTCGCGCAGTGATTTTTTTTTCGAATACTTGTGTGAATGCGTATTAACTCCCAGCTCAGCTCAAACGTGAGTCTGGAGACTTTCAACCGCGCCACGAGGACTCGGCCAAAATCTGTTTCTTCGAAGTCTTTACGAGGAGTCGGTAAAATTTTCCCTATACCTTTCAATGTTTTTTAGTCGCACATTTTTTGTCCAATATTGTTTATGGGCTGAATTTCTTATTACCATCGGCTGAAATTGCCCAGCAGCCAGGTTTCCTTAGTGCAGGGAGATACGCGAGATAGACAAAGCGCAATGTAAACAAAAGAAATTCGACGCCGTCCAGTGCAAGTTGCATCTTCTGGCAAGCTACCGCGGCGCGCCGGAATATACACGCATTCCTTGCAGGCGCGAAGCAGACGCTGATGAGCACTCGCCGCGCGCGGACGTCTTGTCAGCATATCGAGTCCTACTCGCGGCCAGCGATAAGTCGTTTGTTCTTTTAGCCTAATAATTTTTCCAAATGTCGGTCCTTAGCTTCACGCAGTGATTTTTTTTTCGAATACTTGTGTGAATGCGTATTAACTCCCAGCTCAGCGCAAACGTGAGTCTGGAGACTTTCAACTGCGCCACGAGGACTCGGCCAAAATCTGTTTCTTCGAAGTCTTTACGAGGAGTCGGTAAAATTTTCCATATACCTTTCAATATGTTTTTTAGTCGCACATTTTTTGTCCAATATTGTTTATCGGCTGAAATTGTCCAGCAGCCAGGTTTCCTTAGTGCAGGGAGATACGCGAGATAGACAAAGCTCAATGTAAACTAAAGAAATTCGCCGCCGTCCAGTATAAGTCGCTTCTTCTGGCAAGCTGCCGCGCCGCGCCGCGCCGGAATATACACGCATTTATCGCAGGCGCGAAGCAGACGCTGATGAGCACTCGCCGCGCGCGGACGTCTTGTCAGCATATCGAGTCCCACTCGCGGCCAGCGATAAGTCGTTTGTTCTTTTAGCCTAATAATTTTTCCAAATGTCGCTTCTTAGCTTCACGCAGTGACTTTTTTTGCCGTACACTTGTGTGAGTGCGTATTAACTCCTAGCTCAGCGCAAACGTGAGTTTGGAGACTTCTGAGTGCGCCACGAGGACTCGGCCAAAATCTGTTTCTTCGAAGTCTCTACAAGGTTTATCATTGGCTGAAGTTGCCCAGCAGCCAGGTATCCTTAGTGCAGGCAGATACGCGAGATAGACAAAGCGCAACATATCAACAACACATTCGCCGCCGTCCAGTGTAAGTTGCTTCTTCCCGCAAGCTGCCGCGCCGCGCCGGAGTCTACATGCATTCCTCGCAGGTACAAAGCAGGCGCTGACGAGTACACGCCGCACGCGGTCGTCTTGTCAGTATACAGAGTGCCACTCGCGGCCAACGACAAAGCACTTGATCTTTTAGGCCAATAATTTTTCCAAATTGCTTCTCTGGTCCGCGTAGTGATTTTTTTCCTTCAATACTTCGTTAGTAATAATCCATTCATAGATCAACGCAAAAGCGACTCTGGAGGATTTTTATTGCGCCACGAGTTCACGACCGAAATATCTATCTTTCAAGCCTTCAGCAGGAAGTCGGTAAACTTTAGAAACGTGTATCAATAATTTTATCCGTCGAACTATTATTTGGCACATTATACATATCCGCTAAACTTCTAATCGTCATTGGTTAAATTTTCGCAGAAGCCAGGTTATGTTGAAACAGGTATATACAAAAAGTGCAAAATAACCACAAGACATTTGCCGCCGTCCAGTGTAAGTCGCTTCTTCTGGCAAGCTACCGCGGTGCGCCGGAATATACACGCATTCCTCGCAGGCGCAAAGCAGACGCTGATGAGCACTCGCCGCGCGCGGACGTCTTGTCAGCATATCAAGTACACTCGCGGCCAGCGATAAATCGTTTGTTCTTTTAGCCTAATCATTTTTCCAAATGTCGCTTCTCGGCTTCGCGCAGTGATTTTTTTCCGGATACTTGTGTGAGTGCGTATTCACTCCCAGCTTAGCGCAAACGTGAGTCTGGAGACTTTCAACTGCGCCACGAGGACTCGGCCAAAATCTGTTTCTTCGAAGTCTTTACGAGGAGTCGGTAAAATTTTCCATATACCTTTCAATATGTTTTTTAGTCGCACATTTTTTGTCCAATATTGTTTATCGGCTGAAATTGTCCAGCAGCCAGGTTTCCTTAGTGCAGGGAGATACGCGAGATAGACATAGGGCAATGTAAACAAAAGAAATTCGCCGCCGTCCAGTGTAAGTCGCTTCTTCTGGCAAGCTACGCGCGGCGCGCCGGAATATACACGCATTCCTCGCAGGCGCGAAGCAGACGCTGATGAGCACACGCCGCGCGCGGACGTCTTGTCAGCATATCGAGTCCCACTCGCGGCCAGCGATAAGTCGTTTGTTCTTTTAGCCTAATAATTTTTCCAAATGTCGCTTCTTAGCTTCACGCAGTGACTTTTTTTGCCGTACACTTGTGTGAGTGCGTATTAACTCCTAGCTCAGCGCAAACGTGAGTCTGGAGACTTCTGAGTGCGCGACGAGGACTCGGCCCAAATCTGTTTGTTCAAAGTCTTTACGTGGATTATCATTGGCTGCAGTTGCCCAGCAGCCAGGTATCCATAGTGCAGGCAGATACGCGAGAAAGACAAAGCGCATCATATCAACAGCACATTCGCCGTCGTCCAGTGTAAGTGGCTTCTTCCCGCAAGCTGCCGCGCCGCGCCGGAGTATACATGCATTCCTTGCAGGTACAAAGCAGGCGCTGACGAGTACACGCCACACGCGGTCGTCTTGTCAGTATACAGAGTGCCACTCGCGGCCAACGACAAAGCACTTGATCTTTTAGGCCAATAATTTTTCCAAATTGCTTCTCTGGTCCGCGGAGTGATTTTTTTCCTTCAATACTTCGTTAGTAATAATCCATTCATAGATCAACTCAAAAGCGACTCTGGAGGATTTTTATTGCGCCACGAGTTCACGACCGAAATATCTATCTTTCAAGCCTTCAGCAGGAAGTCGGTAAACTTTAGAAACGTGTATCAATAATTTTATCCGTCGAACTATTATTTGGCACATTATACATATCCGCTAAACTTCTAATCGTCATTGGTTAAATTTTCGCAGAAGCCAGGTTATGTTGAAACAGGTATATACAAAAAGTGCAAAATAACCACAAGACATTTGCCGCCGTCCAGTGTAAGTCGCTTCTTCTGGCAAGCTACCGCGGCGCGCCGGAATATACACGCATTCCTCGCAGGCGCAAAGCAGACGCTGATGAGCACTCGCCGCGCGCGGACGTCTTGTCAGCATATCAAGTACACTCGCGGCCAGCGATAAATCGTTTGTTCTTTTAGCCTAATCATTTTTCCAAATGTCGCTTCTCGGCTTCGCGCAGTGATTTTTTTCCGGATACTTGTGTGAGTGCGTATTCACTCCCAGCTCAGCGCAAACGTGAGTCTGGAGACTTTCAACTGCGCCACGAGGACTCGGCCAAAATCTGTTTCTTCGAAGTCTTTACGAGGAGTCGGTAAAATTTTCCATATACCTTTCAATATGTTTTTTAGTCGCACCTTTTTTGTCCAATATTGTTTATCGGCTGAAATTGTCCAGCAGCCAGGTTTCCTTAGTGCAGGGAGATACGCGAGATAGACATAGGGCAATGTAAACAAAAGAAATTCGCCGCCGTCCAGTGTAAGTCGCTTCTTCTGGCAAGCTACGGCGGCGCGCCGGAATATACACGCATTTCCTCGCAGAGGCGCGAAGCAGACGCTGATGACCACTCGCCGCGCGCGGACGTCTTGTCAGCATATCCAGTCCCACTCGCGGCCAGCGATAAGTCGTTTGTTCTTTTAGGCCTAATAATTTTTCCAAATGTCGCTTCTTAGCTTCACGCATTGACCTTTCAATATGTTTTTTTAGTCGCCCTTTTTTGTCCAATATTGTTTATCGGCTGAAATGTTCCAGCAGCATGGTTTTCCTGTAGTGCAGGGAGATACGCGAGATAGACATAGGGCAATGTAAACAAAAGAAATTCGACCGCCGTCCAGTGTAAGTCGCATTCTTCTGGCAAGCTACCGCGGCGCGCCGGAATATACACGCATTCCTCGCAGGCGCGAAGCAGACGCTGATGAGCACTCGCCGCGCGCGGACGTCTTGTCAGCATATCCAGTCCCACTCGCGGCCAGCGATAAGTCGTTTGTTCTTTTAGCCTAATAATTTTTCCAAATGTCGCTTCTTAGCTTCACGCAGTGATTTTTTTTGTCGTATACTTGTGTGAGTGCCTATTAACTCCTAGCTCAGCGCAAAC
The DNA here is from genome assembly GCA_018906965.1 of Philotrypesis tridentata. Lineage (NCBI taxonomy): Eukaryota > Metazoa > Arthropoda > Insecta > Hymenoptera > Pteromalidae > Philotrypesis > Philotrypesis tridentata. The sequence continues at coordinate 13,131 of JACCIB010001389.1, forward strand.
GTGAGTCTGGAGACTTCTGAGTGCGCGACGAGGACTCGGCCCAAATCTGTTTGTTCAAAGTCTTTACGTGGATTATCATTGGCTGCAGTTGCCCAGCAGCCAGGTATCCATAGTGCAGGCAGATACGCGAGAAAGACAAAGCGCATCATATCAACAGCACATTCGCCGTCGTCCAGTGTAAGTGGCTTCTTCCCGCAAGCTGCCGCGCCGCGCCGGAGTATACATGCATTCCTTGCAGGTACAAAGCAGGCGCTGACGAGTACACGCCACACGCGGTCGTCTTGTCAGTATACAGAGTGCCACTCGCGGCCAACGACAAAGCACTTGATCTTTTAGGCCAATAATTTTTCCAAATTGCTTCTCTGGTCCGCGGAGTGATTTTTTTCCTTCAATACTTCGTTAGTAATAATCCATTCATAGATCAACTCAAAAGCGACTCTGGAGGATTTTTATTGCGCCACGAGTTCACGACCGAAATATCTATCTTTCAAGCCTTCAGCAGGAAGTCGGTAAACTTTAGAAACGTGTATCAATAATTTTATCCGTCGAACTATTATTTGGCACATTATACATATCCGCTAAACTTCTAATCGTCATTGGTTAAATTTTCGCAGAAGCCAGGTTATGTTGAAACAGGTATATACAAAAAGTGCAAAATAACCACAAGACATTTGCCGCCGTCCAGTGTAAGTCGCTTCTTCTGGCAAGCTACCGCGGCGCGCCGGAATATACACGCATTCCTCGCAGGCGCAAAGCAGACGCTGATGAGCACTCGCCGCGCGCGGACGTCTTGTCAGCATATCAAGTACACTCGCGGCCAGCGATAAATCGTTTGTTCTTTTAGCCTAATCATTTTTCCAAATGTCGCTTCTCGGCTTCGCGCAGTGATTTTTTTCCGGATACTTGTGTGAGTGCGTATTCACTCCCAGCTCAGCGCAAACGTGAGTCTGGAGACTTTCAACTGCGCCACGAGGACTCGGCCAAAATCTGTTTCTTCGAAGTCTTTACGAGGAGTCGGTAAAATTTTCCATATACCTTTCAATATGTTTTTTAGTCGCACCTTTTTTGTCCAATATTGTTTATCGGCTGAAATTGTCCAGCAGCCAGGTTTCCTTAGTGCAGGGAGATACGCGAGATAGACATAGGGCAATGTAAACAAAAGAAATTCGCCGCCGTCCAGTGTAAGTCGCTTCTTCTGGCAAGCTACCGCGGCGCGCCGGAATATACACGCATTCCTCGCAGGCGCGAAGCAGACGCTGATGAGCACTCGCCGCGCGCGGACGTCTTGTCAGCATATCCAGTCCCACTCGCGGCCAGCGATAAGTCGTTTGTTCTTTTAGCCTAATAATTTTTCCAAATGTCGCTTCTTAGCTTCACGCAGTGATTTTTTTTTGTCGTATACTTGTGTGAGTGCCTATTAACTCCTAGCTCAGCGCAAACGTGAGTCTGGAGACTTCTGAGTGCGCGACGAGGACTCGGCCCAAATCTGTTTGTTCAAAGTCTTTACGTGGATTATCATTGGCTGCAGTTGCCCAGCAGCCAGGTATCCATAGTGCAGGCAGATACGCGAGAAAGACAAAGCGCATCATATCAACAGCACATTCGCCGTCGTCCAGTGTAAGTGGCTTCTTCCCGCAAGCTGCCGCGCCGCGCCGGAGTATACATGCATTCCTTGCAGGTACAAAGCAGGCGCTGACGAGTACACGCCACACGCGGTCGTCTTGTCAGTATACAGAGTGCCACTCGCGGCCAACGACAAAGCACTTGATCTTTTAGGCCAATAATTTTTCCAAATTGCTTCTCTGGTCCGCGGAGTGATTTTTTTCCTTCAATACTTCGTTAGTAATAATCCATTCATAGATCAACGCAAAAGCGACTCTGGAGGATTTTTATTGCGCCACGAGTTCACGACCGAAATATCTATCTTTCAAGCCTTCAGCAGGAAGTCGGTAAACTTTAGAAACGTGTATCAATAATTTTATCCGTCGAACTATTATTTGGCACATTATACATATCCGCTAAACTTCTAATCGTCATTGGTTAAATTTTCGCAGAAGCCAGTTTATGTTGAAACAGGTATATACAAAAAGTGCAAAATAACCACAAGACATTTGCCGCCGTCCAGTGTAAGTTGCTTCTTCTGACAAGCTACCGCGGCGCGCCGGAATACACACGCATTCCTCGCAGGCGCAAAGCAGACGCTGATGAACACTCGCCGCGCGCGGACCTCTTGTCAACATATCAAGTCCCACTAGCGGCCTGCGATCAATTGTTTGTTCTTTTAGCCTAATAATTTTTCCAAATGTCGCTTCTCGGCTTCGCGCAGTGATTTTTTTCCGGATACTTGTGTGAGTGCGTATTCACTCCCAGCTCAGCGCAAACGTGAGTCTGGAGACTTTCAACTGCGCCACGAGGACTCGGCCAAAATCTCTTTCTTCGAAGTCTTTACGAGGATTATCATTGGCTGAAGTTGCCCAGCAGCCAGGTATCCTTAGTGCAGGCAGATTCGCGAGATAGACAAAGCGCAACATAACAACAACATATTCGCCGCCGTCCAGTGTAAGTTGCTTCTTTCTGCAAGCTGCCGCGCCCCGCCGGAATATACACGCATTCCTCGCAGGCGCGAAGCAGATGCTGATGAGCACTCGCCGCGCGCGGACGTCTTGTCAACATATCAAGTCCCACTCGCGGCCTGCGATAAATCGTTTGTTCTTTTAGCCTAATAATTTTTCCAAATGTCGCTTCTCAGCTTCGCGCAGTGTTTTTTTTCCGGATACTTGTGTGAGTGCGTATTCACTCCCAGCTCAGCGCAAACGTGAGGCTGGAGACTTTCAACTGCGCCACGAGTACCCGGCCAAACTCTGTTTCTTCGAAGTCTTTACGAGGAGGCGGCAAAATTTTCCATATACCTTTCAATATTTTTTAGTCGCACATTTTTTGTCCAAAACTGTTTATCGGCTGAATTTCTTATATCATTAGTTGAAATTGCCCAGTAGCCAGGTTTCCTTAGTGCAGGGAGATACGCGACATAGACAAAGTGTAACATAACAATAACACATTTGCCGCCGTCCAGTGTAAGACGCTTCTTTTCGCGACCCGCTGCGCCGCTCCGGAATATACACGCATTCCTCGCAGGCGCGAAGCAGACGCTGATGTGCACTCACCGTGCGCGGTCTTGTCAGTATACAGAGTTATAGTCGCGGCCAGCGATGAATCGTTTGTTCGTTTAGTCAACTCATTTTCCAACGGTCGCTTTTCGGCTTCGCGATTTTTTCATTTTTTTATTTATTATTATCGTTGGCTGAATTTACCCAGCAGCGAGGCTGCATTAGTATAGGAAGATATTCGAAGCGCAGCGTAAACACGAGACCGTGGCTATCGTGTATGACATGAGGTCCCTGGAAGGACCTCAATCTTCAAAATATTTCTATGGAACTGAGCCATATTTTTCAATTGCATATAAATTATTGGTTTGTCGGGATTAACATAAGAATAAAAAAATCTAGCCAACGTATCAGATGAATATCATCATTTGAAGATAATGATTTTTTAAATGATGAACGTTTTTATTAACATTTGAAATGTTTTCTTGTTCATAAGTTCTGTTATATATAGGAACATAAATATTTAATACATACGCGCTCTCTCCTGTGTATCTACGAATGGGTTGCTTGACGCTTCTTGTCTGATCTCACCGTACCGCGCCGGAATACACACGCATTTCTCGCAAGCGCGTAGCAGACGCTGGTGAGCACTCGCCGCGCGCGGAGCTCTTGTCAGCATATCAAGTTCCACTCGAGACCAACGATAAGTCATTTGTTCTTTTAGGCTAATAATTTTTCGAAGGGTCGCTTCTCGGCTTCGCGCAGTGAATTTTTTGCGAATAATACTGTACGTGCGTATCAACTCCCAGCTCAGTGCAAACGCGGGTGTGCAGGATTTTGATTGCGCCAGGGGGTCTTAACCGTAATATCTTTCTTTCAAGTCTTGACCAGGAAGTCGCTAAAATTTTACAAACGTATATAAATAATTTTATCAGTTCAACTATTTGGCGCAATATGCATATGCGCTAAACTTCTTGTCGTCATTGTCTAAATTTTCCCAGAAGCCAGGTTGCTTTATAACAGGGAGTTAGACAAAGCGCAATGTAAACTCAAGGCATTACCCACCGTCCAGTGTATAACGCTTCTTCTCGCGACCCGCCGCGCCGCGCCGGAATATTCACGCATTCCTCGCAGAAGGACAGCATACGCTGACAAGCATGCGCCGCGTGGCGACGTCTTGTCAGCATATGAATTTTCAGTCGCGGCCTACAACAAAGCGTTTGTTTGTTTAGGCAAATAATTTTTACAAGCCGTGTCTCGGATCCACACAGTGATTTTTTCTTTAAAATACTTGTGTTTGTAAGTATCAACTTATAGTTCAGCGTGGGTGTGGACGCTTTCGAATGCACTGCGAGGACTCGTCCGAAATCTCTTTCTTCGAAGTCTTAATTTTCCAAATACGTTTCTATAGTTTTTTTAGTAGCACTTGTTTGCCACAATATTGTTGATTGACTAAATTTCTGATTATCGTTGGCTGAATTTTGCGAGGCTTTGTACAGGGATACACACGAAGCGCACCGTAAATACGAAACGCTAGTTTCGCGTATGCCACGAGGTCTCGTGAATGACCTCCATCTTTCGAAATATTTGTATGGCACTGTGCCATAATTTTTAATTGCGTATAAATTATTGGTTTGTCAGGATTAATATAAGATTAAAGCATTTATCGAAAGTCTCAGATGTTTTGAAGATAATGAATTTTTAAATGATGAACGTTTTTATTAACATTTACAAATATTTCAATGCCCATAACTTTCTCAATCCTGCTCCTTAATCTTCCAAGCATGAGAGTACCGAAATGACGTGAAGCCTTTATTGTTTATAATTTTCATCAGTATTGTTATTTCAAACAATCTCGTGTTCGCTAGCGCGGCAACGTTGCCGAAGGCCTAATTGGCATGGACGTTGACTCTCACCTAGTGCCGCCATTATCGCGGCATACTGGTTACGCGTAGTCTTTCCCGAGTCGGACAGAAGAAGTGCATGGCTCTGAAGTTTGCAACGTTCGTAACGAACGGAAATACTTTTTTATTCGATACCAAGTTTCTGATGCTAAATGCGTTGATTTGTAGCTAAATACGTAAAATATACTAAAATATAACAATTGACATGCATATTACCCCCTTAAACAACCCTTAAAGGGGATACATCAACCCTAGTACTATAGTACTCACTACAGGTTGAAAAAATTCTAAAAAATAAAATATAAACTTAACAGAAGATAAGATATTCCTAAAAAAAGTTTTTCTACTAGAAAACCGCAGGGAGGTTCCCTACGGGTGAAAAATAGGGGGTGAGATTGCGACGTTTCTAAGTCTATTGCACCCCGTTACCAAAGAACCCAAAATTTCTTCATGAAATTTTGCAGTTATTTAGGTAACGGTAAAAGAGACTTGTATACAAACTTTCCCTGCTCGGAAAAGCTATTGAGTTTCCCTTTACTAACATAGAAGCGTCGAAACGAGGTACTTCTATACGGGCTAACTGAAAAATTCTAAGTTTTTTGCACGCCGCTAAAAAACAACACAAAATTTCGTGATGAAATTTTGCAGTTTATTAGCTATTGCAAAAACAAAGGTGTGTGCGAAGTTTCCATGCTCGGAAAAGCTTCCGAGTTTCCCTTTCCTAATATACAAGCGTCGAAACGCGACACTTCTACTCAAGTGACCTAAAAATTCAGAGTTTTTTGCACGCCGCTAAAAAACAACACAAAATTTCGTGATGAAATTTTGCAGTTTATTAGCTATTGCAAAAACAAAGGTGTGTGCGAAGTTTCCATGCTCGGAAAAGCTTCCGAGTTTCCCTTTGCTAATATACAAGCGTCGAAACGCGACACTTCTACTCAAGTGACCTAAAAATTCAGAGTTTTTTGCAAGCCGCTGAAAAACAACACAAAATTTCGTGATGAAATTTTGCAGTTTATTAGCTATTGCAAAAACAAAGGTGTGTGCAAAATTTGGATGCTCGGAAAAGCTTTTAAGTTTCCGTTTACGAATATAGAAGCGTCGACACACGACACTTCTATACGGGCTAACGGAAAAATTCAGAGTTTTTTGCAAGCCGCTGAAAAAGAACACAAAATTTCGTGATGAAATTTTGCAGTCTCTTAGGCAATGCAAAAAAAAACTTGTGTGCGAAGTTTCCGTGCTCGGAAAAGCTTCTGAGTTTCCCGTTGCTCATATAGAAGCGTAACGAAACGCGACACTTGTACTCAAGTGACCTAAAAATTCTAAGTTTTTTACACGCCGCTAAAAAACAACACAAAATTTCGCGACGAAATTTTGCAGTTTATTAGCGATTGCAAAAACAAAGGTGTGTGCGAAATTTGGATGCTCGGAAAAGCTTTTAAATTTCCGTTCACGAATATAGAAGTGTCGACACGCAACACTTCTATACGGGCTAACTGAAAAATTCAGAGTTTTTTGTAAGCCGCTGAAAAACAACACAAAATTTCGCGACGAAACTTGCACTTTATTAGCTATTGCGAAAACAAAGGTGTGTGCAAAATTTGGATGCTCGGAAAAGATTCTGAGTATCCGTTCACGAATATAGAAGAGTCGAAACGCGACACTTCTATACGGGCTAATTGAAAAATTCAGAGTTTTTTGCAAGCCGCTGAAAAATAACACAAAATTTCGTGATGAAATTTTGCAGTCTGTTAGGCAATGTAAAAACAAAGGTGAGTGCAAAATTTGGATGCTCGGAAAAGATTCTGAGTATCCGTTCACGAATATAGAAGAGTCGACACGCGACACTTTTATGCGGCCGAGCTGAAAAATTCTAAGTTTTTTGCACGCCGCTAAAAAACAACACAAAATTTCGTGGTGAAATTTTGCAGTCTGTTAGGCAATGCAAAAACGAACGTGTGTGCGAAGTTTCCATGCTCGGAAAAGCTTCTGAGTATCCGTTCACGAATATAGAAGAGTCGACACGCGACACTTTTATGCGGCCGAGCTGAAAAATTCTAAGTTTTTTGCAAGCCGCTGAAAAACAACACAAAATTTCGTGATGAAATTTTGCAGTTTATTAGCTATTGCAAAAACAAAGGTGTGTGCAAAATTTGGATGCTCGGAAAAGCTTTTAAGTTTCCGTTTACGAATATAGAAGCGTCGACACACGACACTTCTATACGGGCTAACGGAAAAATTCAGAGTTTTTTGCAAGCCGCTGAAAAAGAACACAAAATTTCGTGATGAAATTTTGCAGTCTCTTAGGCAATGCAAAAAAAAACTTGTGTGCGAAGTTTCCGTGCTCGGAAAAGCTTCTGAGTTTCCCGTTGCTCATATAGAAGCGTACGACACGCGACACTTTTACTCAGTGACGCTGAAAATTCTAAGTTTTTTACACGCCGCTAAAAAACAACACAAAATTTCGCGACGAAATTTCGCAGTTTATTAGCGATTGCAAAAACAAAGGTGTGTGCGAAATTTGGATGCTCGGAAAAGCTTTTAAGTATCCGTTCACGAATATAGAAGAGTCGACACTGCGACACTTCTATACGGGCTAACTGAAAAATTCAGAGTTTTTTGTAAGCCGCTGAAAAACAACACAAAATTTCGCGACGAAACTTGCACTTTATTAGCTATTGCGAAAACAAAGGTGTGTGCAAAATTTGGATGCTCGGAAAAGATTCTGAGTATCCGTTCACGAATATAGAAGAGTCGACACGCGACACTTATATGCGGCCGAGCTGAAAAATTCTAAGTTTTTTGCACGCCGCTAAAAAACAACACAAAATTTCGTGGTGAAATTTTGCAGTCTGTTAGGCAATGCAAAAACGAACGTGTGTGCGAAGTTTCCATGCTCGGAAAAGCTTCTGAGTTTCCCTTTGCTAATATACAAGCGTCGAAACGCGACACTTCTACTCAAGTGACCTAAAAATTCTAAGTTTTTTACACGCCGCTAAAAAACAACACAAAATTTCGCGACGAAATTTTGCAGTTTATTAGCTATTGCAAAAACAAACGCGTGTGCAAAATTTGGCTGCTCGGAAAAGATTCTGATTTTCCATTTGCTAATATAGAAGCGTATTAGGTTACAGCGTATAAGAGAGAGGGAGATAGAGAGAGAAAGAGAGTGAGAGAGCGCGGAAGCTTATGCGCACGCGCAGCGCACATCTCATGCGTATATACAGCTGCTCAGTATATATAGCTATACTCTCGAGTCTTCATACGCTGTACTCAGAGTATAGTTTATACAGGCATAATTGCAGTGCGGAAGGGTCTGAATAAAATAATAATTAAATAACGATGACCACTCAACGTATTATATCATGTCACATTAATATAAAAGGTCGATAACTCCTATCATTGACTACGTGAAGTTGAGGTTATGTTATGGGATAACTCAGGTTATGAAGCCCTCAACAGAATCTGGACCGAATACGGGCACTTATCATAATAGATAGTGTTCTGCAATTCTGCGCAGACAGTGTCCTCGAGCCCATATTTTATGCTCAATTTTAGAGCAGGGATACGCTTCTATATTAGCAAATGGAAAATCAGAAGCTTTTCCGAGCAGGGAAACTTCGCACATGGGTTTGTTTTTGCATTGCCTAACTGACTGCAAAATTTCATCACGAACTTTTGTGTTGTTTTTTAGCGGCGTGCAAAAAACTTAGAATTTTTAGGTCACTTGAGTAGAAGTGTCGCGTTTCGACGCTTGTATATTAGCAAAGGGAAACTCAGAAGCTTTTCCGAGCATCCAAATTTTGCACACACCTTTGTTTTTGCAATAGCTAATAAACTGCAAAATTTCATCACGAAATTTTGTGTTATTTTTTAGCGGCGTGCCAAAAACTTAGAATTTTTCCGTTAGCCCGTATAGAAGTGTCGCGTGTCGACGCTTCTATATTCGTGAACGGAAACTTAAAAGCTTTTCCGAGCATGGAAACTTCGCACACACGTTCGTTTTTGCATTGCCTAACAGAGTGCAAAATTTCATCACGAAATTTTGTTTTGTTTTTCAGCGGCTTGCAAAAAACTTAGAATTTTTCAGTTAGCCCGTATAGAAGTGTCGCGTTTCGACTCTTCTATATTCGTGAACGGATACTCAGAATCTTTTCCGAGCATCCAAATTTTGCACACAGCTTTGTTTTTGCAATAGCTAATAAACTGCAAAACTTCGTCGCGAAATTTTGTGTTGTTTTTTAGCGGCGTGCAAAAAACTTAGAATTTTTCCGTTAGCCCGTATAGAAGTGTCGCGTGTCGACGCTTCTATATTCGTGAACGGAAACTTAAAAGCTTTTCCGAGCATGGAAACTTCGCACACACGTTCGTTTTTGCATTGCCTAACAGAGTCAAAATTTCATCACGGAATTTTGTCCGGCTTGCAAAAAACTCTGAATTTTTCATTAGCCCGTATAGAAGTGTCGCGTTTCGACATATTCGTGAACGGATACTCAGAATCTTTTCCGAGCATCCAAATTTTGCACACAGCTTTGCAATAGCTAATAAACTGCAAAACTTCGTCGCGAACAAAAAACTTAGAATTTTTAGGTCACTTGAGTAGAAGTGTCGCGTTTCGACTCTTCTATATTCGAATTTTTTTGCAGTTAGCTGAACGGAAACTTTTTTCCGTGTTTGTTTTTGTTGTTTTTCAAGCGTTCGTCGCGAAATCCAAATTTTGCGCGTTTCACTTGAGTAGAAGTAAACTGTCGCGTTTCGACTCTTCTAAACTATTTTTGTGTTGTTTTTTAGCGTGAACGGATACTCAGAATCTTTTCTCCAAATTTTGCACACATCTTTGTTTTTGCAAAAGCTAATGAACTGCAAAATTTCATCAGGAAATTTTGTGATGTTTTTTAGCGGCGTGCAAGAAACTTAGAATTTTTCTGTTAGCCCGTATAGAAGTGTCGCGTGTCGACGCTTCTATATTCGTGAACGGAAACTTAAAAGCTTTTCCGAGCATGGAAACTTCGCACACACGTTCGTTTTTGCATTGCCTAACAGAGTGCAAAATTTCATCACGAAATTTTGTGTTGTTTTTCAGCGGCTTGCAAAAAACTCTGAATTTTTCAGTTAGCCCGTATAGAAGTGTCGCGTTTCGACTCTTCTATATTCGTGAACGGATACTCAGAATCTTTACCGAGCATCCAAATTTTGCACACACCTTTGTTTTCGCAATAGCTAATAAACTGCAAAATTTCGTCGCGAAATTTTGTGTTGTTTTTCAGCGGCTTACAAAAAACTCTGAATTTTTCAGTTAGCCCGTATAGAAGTGTCGCGTTTCGACTCTTCTATATTCGTGAACGGATACTCAGAATCTTTTCCGAGCATCCAAATTTTGCACACACCTTTATTTTTGCAATAGCTAATAAACTGCAAAATTTCATCACAAAATTTTGTGTTGTTTTTTAGCGGCGTGCAAAAAACTTAGAATTTTTCCGTTAGCCCGTATAGAAGTGTCGCGTGTCGACGCTTCTATATTCGTGAACGGATACTCAGAATCTTTACCGAGCATCCAAATTTTGCACACACCTTTGTTTTCGTAATAGCTAATAAACTGCAAAATTTCGTCGCGAAATTTTGTGTTGTTTTTCAGCGGCTTACAAAAAACTCTGAATTTTTCAATTACCCCGTATAGAAGTGTCGCGTTTCGACTCTTCTATATTCGTGAACGGATACTCAGAATCTTTTCCGAGCATCCAAATTTTGCACACACCTTTGTTTTTGCAATAGCTAATAAACTGCAAAATTTCATCACGAACTTTTGTGTTGTTTTTTAGCGGCGTGCAAAAAACTTAGAATTTTTCCGTTAGCCCGTATAGAAGTGTCGCGTGTCGACGCTTCTATATTCGTGAACGGAAACTTAAAAGCTTTTCCGAGCATGGAAACTTCGCACACACGTTCGTTTTTGCATTGCCTAACAGAGTGCAAAATTTCATCACGGAATTTTGTGTTGTTTTTCAGCGGCTTGCAAAAAACTCTGAATTTTTCAGTTAGCCCGTATAGAAGTGTCGCGTTTCGACTCTTCTATATTCGTGAACGGATACTCAGAATCTTTACCGAGCATCCAAATTTTGCACACACCTTTGTTTTCGCAATAGCTAATAAACTGCAAAATTTCGTCGCGAAATTTTGTGTTGTTTTTCAGCGGCTTACAAAAAACTCTGAATTTTTCAATTAGCCCGTATAGAAGTGTCGCGTTTCGACTCTTCTATATTCGTGAATGGATACTCAGAATCTTTTCCGAGCATCCAAATTTTGCACACACCTTTGTTTTTGCAATAGCTAATAAACTGCAAAATTTCGTCACGAAATTTTGTGTTTTTTTTAGCAGCGTGCAAAAAACTTAGAATTTTTAAGTCACTTGAGTAGAAGTGTCGCGTTTCGACGCTTGTATATTAGCAAAGGGAAACTCAGAAGCTTTTCCGAGCATGGAAACTTCGCACACAGGTTCGTTTTTGCATTGCCTAACAGACTGCAAAATTTCATCACGAAATTTTGTGTTGTTTTTCAGCGGCTTGCAAGAAACTTAGAATTTTTCAGTTAGCCCGTATAGAAGTACCGCGTTTCGATGCTTCTATGTTAGTAAAGGGAAACTCAATAGCTTTTCCGAGCAGGGAAAGTTTGTATACAAGTCTCTTATACCGTTACCTAAATAACTGCAAAATTTCATGAAGAAATTTGGGTTCTTTGGTAACGGGGTGCAATAGACTTAGAAACATCGCAATCTCACCCCCTATTTTTCACCCGTAGGGAACCTCCCTGCGGTTTTCTAGTAGAAAAACTTTTTTTAGGAATATCTTATCTTCTGTTAAGTTTATATTTTATTTTTTAGAATTTTTTCAACCTGTAGTGAGTACTATAGTACTAGGGTTGATTTATCCCCTTTAAGGTTTGTTTAAGGGGGTAATATGCATGTCAATTGTTATATTTTAGTGTATTTTACGTATTTAGCTACAAATCAACGCATTTAGCACCAGAAACTTAGTATCGAATAAAAAAGTATTTTCGTTCGTTACGAACGTTGCAAACTTCAGAGCCATAGAAGTGCCTCATCCTTCTTTCATTTCTGGGAATATTCTGGGAAGCAAAGCCTTACACAAACTTAATTCTCTACAATTATGTCAGTCAGGGTGGCATTTTACCTGAGTTTATCAAATCGCTGTAGCAATTATAATGCATTTGCCATACGAACTACTAGAACTCTTGATCAATAAGCTGTAGCAGACGTTGACTTGCATCTCGACCATAGCGACAGCCCTCCTATGCTTTCGCTAGTTGCGTCGCAAGAAAATTGTGCCCTTTATTCCTCTGTGTAGTTAGGGTGTCAAAAAGCATGCCACGGCATAAATCCGTAAATGTTTATTATTGTTCCATACAATTTTTTTTAAGCGGATTGTTGGTTTTTATAGTAAATACTGTATATACAAATTTTAGATCCGTCTCTATCTACGAATTTCACATTCACATAATGGATTAATAATCACATAATGCAACATTCACGTAATGGACGTCATCAATTTTCTCTGCGACTCTGAGTTTCACACAATTTTTTTAAGCGGATTGTTGTTTTTTAAAGTAAATAGGGTATCTACGAATTTTAGACGTAGTTTAGGAGCAGGAGGGGTTTTCGTCGAACTTTTGGGTCCACGGAATTGTATGAGTGATTTCTATGTATTTTTGCCTCCTGAACACGAATATCGGAGGTGTTTTGCCGAAAAGTGGTCAGGAAATTTGTTATTAACAATTTAATTGTTTAAATTGCTATAAAAACAAGACTTTGGACAAAAGCCATATTGTAGCTTGACATACTTATGCAAAATTTTATGTAGATATCTGCTGCATTTTGAGGAATTGAAAAATATTGATTAGAAGCAGAGGTATTTGATAATTCGTGCGCGTTAGTTGCAAAATTCTGTTCCGCGGTCTCCCGCGCGCACTGTTTGCTTTATAGATTTGGTTCTATTGCATATTTTCCAACGTATGAGCACTAGTTTCGTAACTTAAGAGTTTTTCTACTAATATGAGTCATAATATATACTCAAAACATTGAAATAAAAAGTTTAGAACGTCAATACCTAAACAAAAAGCGGAAAAAATATAATTTTTTTTTGTTTATAAAAATTTATTATAATTTCGTTACGATTATTAGATTTATAGGGATTTTTGTTTTTTAAACCTTTATTCATTTTTAATTTTTTAATCCATACACTTTTTATTATTACGTAAAAAATTCAACAATTTATTGATTACTTTGTCAGTTTAATTTACAAAACAAATGTACGTTTATAAAACTTGAGTTTCAATTAGACATTCGGGTGCATTTCGTAACTTCAAGTATCTAATTTTTAGATGAGCAAGGATGAATGAGGGGAAAAAAAAACGGTTCTTTCAACCTCAAATTGAGAGACGACTCAATGGTCGTACCTTTCAAAAGAATGGCAGTCACAACGACAAGAAGTAAGAATATTTTAAATATTTAATAAATATCGTTTTGAGAGCAATACATTTTTTTTGCACTTGGCGTGCGAAATTGAATTTCTGATGAGTCCGTAGTAAATGAACAGAGCTTGTCGAACTTCACATATAATTAAGATTTGAGTTAGTAATTAATTGAGTTAAATTAATAAAATTTTGCTCACCGTGTATCAAAAAGTTGCTTTTACATCACCCTTGCTATGTTCGGACAAGCCACTCGCCTCGCATAAAAGTAATGTGACTGACGCTTTTTTATCGTAATGTATTATTTTATATGTATTTTTTTCAGATATTACAAATGTAGCACAATTGCATGTCATGCTACTGCTTTTAGTAAAGCTGACAATATTTTACATCTAAGTAAAGAACATGCAGCCCATTGCGAAGATGACGGTAAAGACAAGGTCGTTGAAATGAAGCAGTGGATTAAAGATGAAATGCAGGACAAATGGTGGGGCTTCTTAGATCTTTATGAAGAAGCATGCAAGAGGTAGCAATAAATTAAAATTTATTCATTAAATTAATTGTTTGTTTATTCTTTTTAATATTCATTATTATTTTTATTGCAGATATGATGAAGCTGCTGTTTTATTATCATTAGATCGTTTAAGATCGTCAATGAAGGTTTGGAGATTGAAAGAATTTCCTCCAACCCCTAATACAATGCAGCAGTTTGCAGAACAAATTATAGAAGGGAAATACAACAAATTGCTAAAGTACAAAACCCACAATGTCGAAGCGGCAGTTGTCGAAGACTCGGACGGTTTTGTACATATTATATTTTATGACAAGGAGTTTATTCAAAACAACTTGAGTAGAATAATGCAAATGTTTGTTGACGCTACTTTTGAGACAAGGCCAAAATTAATGGATTGCGTTCAGTTTTTGAATGTTTTAGGTATTTACCTTGGTCGGGTGAGTACAAAATTTCACTTTCTAAAATACTTTAAATTTCTTATATAAAATGTTTTAATAACTTCAATTACTTTATTTACAGGCGGTCAGTATGTTTCATGCGATTATGACGCGCAGAACAAAAGCTGCATATCTTGCTGTTTTTAAGCATATCACCAAAATAAATAAATTTGAATTACTTCTGATGATTTTATCTGACTTTGAGACTCCACTCAGAGGTTCTCTAAGTGAAATTTTCCCGCTTGTCAAAATTGTAGGATGCAATTTTCACTTTGACAAGGTATATCCATTTTTATATTTACTTTGAAATGATACTTTTTGTTATTATTTACTAATTAATTTATAAATTTGTGTATCAAGGCAATATATGGAAAATTAAAAACATTAAAGTTAATGGATGCGGTTCAAAAGAACCCTATACTAGAACATAATATTAAACAAATTTTGGCCTTGGCTTTCTTGCCAAAACAAATGATAGAAGATGAATACTATCGACAAAAAGAGGCAATGGATGATGATGTAAAGCAACTGCTATTACAATTCCTGCAGTATTTTGAAAGATACTGGCTAGGAATAGTTACACCAGGTGGCTTCAGCGTCTATGGACTTACAAATAGAACAAACAATATTTCAGAGTCCTACAATAGCGAACTGCTTCACGTTTTTGGGAAGCAACCCGTAGCCGCTGATTTCACCCGTAAGAAATTGAATGCATACTAATTTTTAAATTTGATTTTTGTATGATAAATTTAAAAATAATTGTTAAATTTTTTTACAGAAAAACTAATGATTTTAACTTTAAAATCGAGGACTCAAGTTGAGCAAAGAAAAAATTTTCAATTTGGTAGTACGTTACCACGGTACCAAACACAATACAAGGATGCTCAACTTAAAAAAGGTATATTTCTTATGAATAAATTGTTATGAATTAATATTTACGTAAATTTTAAAAACATTTTTTATAATTGTTGCAGGATGGATGATGTTAACAGATCCTGATGCTAATTTCACAGCTCAGGATTTTATTGAATGTGCTGTCAAATTGAAGGGCAACTTAAATGAAAAATTAAAGAATTTTAGGAATGGTCTAATTGCTTTGCAGACCGAAATGACTGAGAAGCCCGAAATCGTGCCAATGTCTGAAGATATTGAATTCGATTTATCCTTGGTCATGGATCCTTATTCTAGGAGGATGTACGACGTTCTTAAAAGACAAACAGCTAAACAAAACCAAGACATTCCTCACTTCTATCGTGAGTACTATTATCTGTCATCAAAAAATCATCGTAGAACATCAACTTATTTTTTATTTATTGCAGAAGAAAATGGTGGACAAGTTACTATAAAAAGATTGGAGGAACAGGCACGCATGCTTTTAGCACAAATCGATACTGTTGTTGATGGAACACAACAGTCTGAAGCACCAGATCAAATTCTAAAGGATAGATCTAATTTGGGTAATAGTAGTAATTTAAGCTTCTTATATATTTTCATGTATTTTGTGCATGTTACCATGATATCAATATTATTTTGTTTTTAGCTGAAGGATCTCATGAGTCAAATAATCCTGGTAAGTCACACATTTTTATATTTTTCACATAATTTGAGCAATTTCTTATGAATATAAATATTTTATTTACAGCCCAAAAATCTAGTGCATGTCAAAAAAATTTTAATGAAAAAATTGAGGAAGATCAAGTCCAACCCCGAAAGCGGCAAAAAAACAGTAAATTATCTGCATTTTAAGTTTTATTTTAATTATTTTAATTTCGTTTTAGCACTAAATTTTTGTTTATTTCATTTGAATCAGATATTCTTGCATCGACACCTACGCCAACTCCATCACTAACTCTTGATCATGTATCATATGAAAGGAAAGTAACAGTATCCTTGCATTCTCGTCATGAATTATCTAAGACTGGTAAGTTTAACTCGTTTTTATTGATTTAGTTAAGCATTTCTTAAATAATATAAAGAATGCGCTAAAGTGAAATCTTATAAAGACAACATTTTATTTGCGGTCGTTTTATCAACTTTTGTGTTGTTGTACTCATAATAATGATAATAATAGACATTAATTTTTTTGCAGAAAACCAGAATTCTTTACATGCAGTAGAGGAAAACCAGAATTCTTTACATGCAGTAGAGGAATTGAACAAATGTCCATCTGACCATGAAAATAATGAAAACGATTTAATCCCTTCAACATCACTTAATAAATCATTTGCAACAGCAGTCCCTGCAAATTATGATGAAGTAGATTGGTTAAGAAATAATGGTAACATAAATTTTTAATTTTATCTTATTTAATAGATTGTGCTATTAAATTTATATTATCTTCTTTTTATACACAGTACGAATAAACGACGAGACGTTTCAATCTATGATCGATGAGATTAAAGGTAATTTTTCAATTTTCATATTTAAACATTTTATATCATTATGTCTATGGTTTAATTTTGAAATTATTCTGTATTTTTTTTAGATAATGTAACTATACCACCACAACCATTTAAAGGTATTTGGAAAGATATTCATAGAATTTTTTGTAAATATATATGTAAGAAATACTACATGTCTGCAATTTTTTCAGTACACCCATCAACAATACCAGATACACCAAATGATAATCAAATGAAGGATCTACGCACAACGCTCATTGAAGAATCTGACAGCGACATGTTTGCAAGTGATGATGACGGTATATATTTTATTTTTAATGTTATTATTATGAATACATAAGAAAATGAAACATATTTAATATAAATTATTTTGTTCTATTTATCTAATTATAAATATTATTACAGCTATAGCACCAACTGCACCCGAAAAATCCAAAATGCTGGATGAAATAGATTTAATAAAGTCTAAATCATCAGTCCCGGAAATTATTGACAATGATAATGTACTGGGAAAAGTTGTAATTTCAGAAGGTGAGAAGAATTTTCAAAACGGCACTGGAAAGTCATCCAGAAAAAAATCTCGCCCAGGATTAAAAAAAAGGATAAAAAACATGGGAAAAGTTAATGAAGAAACGAACTTAACAATGCCCAAGAAAAAACGAAAGCGCTATAAGAAGAAAAAACAAAACGAAAGGTAATGACAGTTTAAGGTTATGTGTAAGTAAAAGTTTTATAGAACACTTCAATTTACAGTTACTAAAGAAATCAGAAAATATATTATGTACAGAATACTAACGCTAATGAAATGAATACTTTTATAAAACTTTTACGTACTGTCATTACTAGTACAGAACATTTACTGTTAGTTGCGTTTGCCTCAGTTTCACATAATAAGCCACATTTACCATAATAGTTATAAAACCATTTACACCAGCATCTTTGTAGAAAAATACTGCATTCAATTAAATACTGATAGGAATTTTTTTAAGTTAAAAATAATTAATACTTGTTTCTTATTAAAAGATAAGAGCTTTTTGTATGATAAATCCAATGTAATGTTAGATCATATTTTTATGAGCGGCTTGCAAATTACTTTATTGGAAGAAAAGAGATTCTTCTTTTAAAGTTAGAGCTGCTATATTGAATAAAATAATTTATGCATAAAATTTATATAAATGGATAAATTGACACCGAAAATTTCAGATTTTAGATACAGTTAATAACTTAGTTATATTAATATAATTTGACAGAGCATTTCATTATGGAGAGGAACACATACATTGATAATAAGTTAGTTGTTAATAGAAATATTTTAAATCGAATCGAATTTCGTACCGTGTTTTTACAAGCGCCTTGCAAATTACTTTATTAGAAGAAGAGAAATTCTTCTTTTAAAGTTAGAGCTGCTGTACTGAATGAAAAAACATTAAAATAGTAAATTTTGTACGATCGATTACGAGATTTTGATTTGAGTAAAATTGATATAAATACAAAAATATACACAGAAAATATTAGCTTTCAAGTAGAAATTGTTGTTGTCATATTTTTAGGAGCGGCTTGCAAATTTCTTTATTGGAAGAAAAGAGATTCTTCTTTTAAAGTTAGAGCTGTTATATTGAATAAAATAATTTATTAAACTGTTACATTTTTAAGACGAATTCCGAGACATTTTTATGAATAAAATGTATATAGATGGATAATTGACACCGAAAATTTCAGATTTTAGATACAGTTAATAACTTAGTTATATTAATATAATTTGACAGAGCATTTCATTATGGAGAGGAACACATACATTGATAACAAGTTAGTTGTTAACAGAAATATTTTAAATCGAATCGAATTTCGTACCGTGTTTTTACAAGCGCCTTGCAAATTACTTTATTAGAAGAAGAGAAATTCTTCTTTTAAAGTTAGAGCTGCTGTACTGAATGAAAAAACATTAAAATAGTCAATTTTGTACGATCGATTACGAGATTTTGATTTGAGTAAAATTGATATAAATACAAAAATATACACAGAAAATATTAGCTTTCAAGTAGAAATTGTTGTTGTCATATTTTTAGGAGCGGCTTGCAAATTTCTTTATTGGAAGAAAAGAGATTCTTCTTTTAAAGTTAGAGCTGTTATATTGAATAAAATAATTTATTAAACTGTTACATTTTTAAGACGAATTCCGAGACATTTTTATGAATAAAATGTATATAGATGGATAAATTGACACCGAAAATTTCAGATTTTAGATACAGTTAATAACTTAGTTATATTAATATAATTTGACAGAGCATTTCATTATGGAGAGGAACACATACATTGATAACAAGTTAGTTGTTAACAGAAATATTTTAAATCGAATCGAATTTCGTACCGTGTTTTTACAAGCGCCTTGCAAATTACTTTATTAGAAGAAGAGAAATTCTTCTTTTAAAGTTAGAGCTGCTGTACTGAATGAAAAAACATTAAAATAGTCAATTTTGTACGATCGATTACGAGATTTTGATTTGAGTAAAATTGATATAAATACAAAAATATACACAGAAAATATTAGCTTTCAAGTAGAAATTGTTGTTGTCATATTTTTAGGAGTGGCTTGCAAATTTCTTTATTGGAAGAAAAGAGATTCTTCTTTTAAAGTTAGAGCTGTTATATTGAATAAAATAATTTATTAAACTGTTACATTTTTACGACGAATTCCGAGACATTTTTATGAATAAAATGTATATAGATGGATAAATTGACACCGAAAATTTCAGATTTTAGATACAGTTAATAACTTAGTTATATTAATATAATTTGACAGAGCATTTCATTATGGAGAGGAACACATACATTGATAACAAGTTAGTTGTTAACAGAAATATTTTAAATCGAATCGAATTTCGTACCGTGTTTTTAACAGCGCCTTGCAAATTACTTTATTAGAAGAAGAGAAATTCTTCTTTTAAAGTTAGAGCTGCTGTACTGAATGAAAAAACATTAAAATAGTCAATTTTGTACGATCGATTACGAGATTTTGATTTGAGTAAAATTGATATAAATACAAAAATATACACAGAAAATATTAGCTTTCAAGTAGAAATTGTTGTTGTAATATTTTTAGGAGTGGCTTGCAAATTTCTTTATTGGAAGAAAAGAGATTCTTCTTTTAAAGTTAGAGCTGTTATATTGAATAAAATAATTTATTAAACTGTTACATTTTTAAGACGAATTCCGAGACATTTTTATGAATAAAATGTATATAGATGGATAAATTGACACCGAAAATTTCAGATTTTAGATACAGTTAATAACTTAGTTATATTAATATAATTTGACAGAGCATTTCATTATGGAGAGGAACACATACATTGATAACAAGTTAGTTGTTAACAGAAATATTTTAAATCGAATCGAATTTCGTACCGTGTTTTTAACAGCGCCTTGCAAATTACTTTATTAGAAGAAGAGAAATTCTTCTTTTAAAGTTAGAGCTGCTGTACTGAATGAAAAAACATTAAAATAGTCAATTTTGTACGATCGATTACGAGATTTTGATTTGAGTAAAATTGATATAAATACAAAAATATACACAGAAAATATCAGCTTTCAAGTAGAAATTGTTGTTGTCGTATTTTTAGGAGCGGCTTGCAAATTTCTTTATTGGAAGAAAAGAGATTCTTCTTTTAAAGTTAGAGCTGTTATATTGAATAAAATAATTTATTAAACTGTTACATTTTTAAGACGAATTCCGAGACATTTTTATGAATAAAATGTATATAGATGGATAAATTGACACCGAAAATTTCAGATTTTAGATACAGTTAATAACTTAGTTATATTAATATAATTTGACAGAGCATTTCATTATGGAGAGGAACACATACATTGATAACAAGTTAGTTGTTAACAGAAATATTTTAAATCGAATCGAATTTCGTACCGTGTTTTTAACAGCGCCTTGCAAATTACTTTATTAGAAGAAGAGAAATTCTTCTTTTAAAGTTAGAGCTGCTGTACTGAATGAAAAAACATTAAAATGGTCAATTTTGTACGATCGATTACGAGATTTTGTTTTGAGTAAAATTAATATAAATACAAAAATATACACAGAAAATATTAGCTTTCAAGTACAAATTGTTGTTGTCATATTTTTAGGAGCGGCCTGCAAATTACTTTATTAGAAGAAAAGAGATTCTTCTTTCAAAGTTAGAGCTGTGGTTATACATGAAAACAAATTTGATTTGAGTAAAATTTTCATGAATTCAAAAAAACTACATAGAGAACTAATTTATTTTTTATAAAAAACTATTAGTGAATGAGGATTTTTTACTTAGTTGTATACATAAGTATCTACCTACATATTCAACTAAATATATTTTACAAGTTTATAGGGAATATTCATTTATAAAGATGCTGGTCGTTTTTCATATTTTACAGTTATGAAAGTTTAAAGTTATTAGTGTTAGTTGGTGTGTGGTATAACGTTGTAGTGTAGACATAGCCGGTCATTTTGATATTGAGTGCTGTTTTTTCTTATTAGAAAAACGTTACCAGTCATTATGATGGTGTGTTATGTTCTACTACTGTTTGTGGTTGAGTGTTATACCAACGTAATGCGTCTGTGTTGCATTCCTATAAACAGTGTGGATATGACCATCGTGTTATGTTCTCCTACAACAAATCCATATGCCTTTATCTGCGTTTTTTTATTTTTATACTTATTATTTTTTTAATTTTTTAATCATTTGGCTTTGTGATAAGACTTACAATTTTATAAATTAAAATGAACGATTTCAAAATAGGCATAGAATGTTGAGCATAATCAAACAGTCCATATAGTTGGGTTCCATTTTTTCGTCTACGTTTCTCGATAATCGTTTTTAGGTATATTTATGAAACTGGGAAGATGTAGTGCAGACACAGCCTGTCATTTTGATATTGCGTTATGTTTTTTCTAATTAGGAAAACGTTACCAGTCATTATGATGGTGTGTTATGTTCTATTATTGTTTATAGTTGAGTGTTACCAGCGTAATTAGTCTGTGTTTCGTTCCTATAAAACAGTAAGGATGTGACCATCGTGTTGTGTTCTCCTATGTCGAACCAGTACGGTATATTGTTAGAGTGTAACATGGCTGCTATGTTTATTAGCTAGAGACGAAAGATTCCGCTTTGATATACCTCAGGTCTTCTAAGTTTTTTGTAAAAGGGTGTTTTCCAAGATTCGATCAATTCCGCATTGAGAACAGTGGGTTAGTTTATTCCTTTAATTTATTGGATTAATAGGTGACTATGATTATGCTTTCAGCATGAATGTCTTTTTTGTAATTGTAACGAAAAATATTATTATGTATGTCAAAATTTGTTTTAATTTAAAAATATAGTACAATTTTTATTTTCTTAAAAATAAGAACATGATTAAATTATCTAAGTTAATTTATCGTATTACTCTAAATTAAAAATTGTTTATAAATTATTTCTAAATAAATGATATTTGTTTTAAGTATGTACTAACTTCATTTTTCAGTTTGTTGCAGGTACCTAAACCGAAAATTATCAACGTTCAAAATTTCAAAGACGAAAGTGAACTTCTTCAGTTCTTAAAATATTCAAAAGTAGAAAAAAAATGTACATAACATATTTTAATTATTGTATATAAAAAATATTTATTTTTTTATTATCATCTAAATTTTATGTCTACACAATTGATTTGGACCATTTTTTCCATACATTTTCCATACATCCTTTTTTATTTAAAAATAATTTTCTAATATTAGTAGAAACCTAAAGTATCGATATACTGGTAACTCTGTTTACGGAAAAAATTTAGAACACTACATACACTTTGGTTATAAGTCAATCTTTTTAATTTATATTCGCCACATTAATGCTTACCTGAAATCTTGCTCGACTGTTGCAAATTTTGAGAATTGAGAAAGCTTATGCATTGAGCGGAAAAATTAGATTCAAATTATCCTTTAGTATATTATGCACCGCTACATCAAGTACGACGAAGATGTTCTTCATATATCTCTACTTTTCTTGACGATTCTCTTTAATATAGAGTACCTATCTCCAGGGATCCTGTTTTAAATACAATAACTTCTAATACCGAAACGTACTGTTATCTATATATATATATATATATATATACACACACATATATACACACACACACACATACAGTACATATATATATGTATATGGTACCGATAATTAAAAAAATGATTATTCTTAAACTTGAGCACATATTTGAGTACTACGTAGCGTTGGCGCCAGGTGGCGAGATTGATATTTCTAATATAATAGGTTCATTACAAAATTAATCAACACAAAACATAAAAAATCGCGTTAATAAAATGCATTATACCTTTCAAGAAAAAAGTTTGTCAAGCTTCAAATTTGGCACAACTATCATATAGTATTTCCAAGTACTAACGAACTAGGTAAAAAATCATCTCAAAAAATTATTTCTATATATACATACGTGTGTTTGTATATAAATATCTGAAAACTATACTCATGAGGTAGGCGGCGATGATTACTATCGTTATCTATTGTTAATACTTGCTGATGTATAAATATTGACTTGCATAATACAACATATCAATATTTTTCATTTATTCTTAATACATATTTATAACAAAAAGTATACATTGAGAAATCTAAACCTAATCATAAATGATCGTTACGGTACTTGTAAATATAAGGTGTAGAAAATAGAGACAAGGGAAAAAAAACAAAATGATTGAGAGAGAGAGAGATAGATAGATTTTCATTCATAATAATTTTTTTGACTAAGGATTCAAAATACTTTTTAGCCCACAGACAAATTTTAAGATATACAGTGTAGGCTTCGATAATGCTCGCAGAATATAATAAAATAAGGTAACAAAATATATCA